>UCOH01000423.1:0-14993 GCA_900474275.1 Synergus japonicus
ATATATATATATATATATATATATATCTTTACACTTCTATGTCACGAATCTTCACGAAAGGTGCATCTTGTTCGTTGATAAGCCCCTTGAGCATTATTCCAGTTTTGTAACTCTGAAAAGATTCCTATGTAGCACGAAATAAGGAAAGGGAATTATAGCTAAGAAATTCGCTTTTACGAGAAACAGGGATTTAAAACTGGCACCTCACCTTTGATCGCGTGGTGAAGCTCAACTTTGAACTTCAATATTTCCCTTAATTATAAAAATATCAATAACAGAAAGTCAATTTTTCGGTTGTTAGCCCCCTTTCCTCATTCCACGCCATTTATAAAGCCTTCTTCCGCTTTTATTAAGGATGTTACTGAAACTAACATTAAATACACAAGACCTTCATTTCTTTGAGAGAAGTGAGGGTACATTTACAACAAGAAGATTCAAGTATTAGAGTGATTAAATCGGTCTTATAGAGACGTCCTAATTCATGTAATGAATTCACTCAACACGAGAGAAGGTTCCTTTATTGAGAATTCGCTCCACAATTCGCTTTTGCTACTATTTACTTTTCTACTTTTCCTCATGAAATATTCACGACAATTGCATACACTCTATGTGAAACCTTACTCCTTGCAATAACTCTTCTCCTATGCTATAATTTTGAATATAAAGAAATTGCAGGGCGAGAATATAAATTCATATACTCCTAATATTAATAAGCATTTTTTTCCATAATTTAAAACCTTACAAATATAAATGTTTAAAACTGAAATATATTTTGAAATATTTTTGTTTGGAATTGTCCAAATTGTTTGAATATTTCAGAATTCTTCTCTAGAAAGTATTATATTTTGGATTTTAAAAAACGTAAATGAGATATTTTGAAAAGTTTCACCTATCCAAAAGTGGATGACAGTCAAGGAAAATTTCGATAACTAATTATTTCCGTGTATGAAAAATTTTTACGTTTTAAAACATCAGATTGATGCTCATACCTAGCTCATGTGAAATCATCATTTCCACGTGACAGATTCTGTAGTAATGTACCTTTTTCCTTCTATAGAAGTGTACGTATACTCACATTTCCTCTTTGTCTCTTGACTTGGCGAGCATTATGCGCAAACATTTGAAACGCAGTTCTTAATTGGCTGGGTAGTAATTAATCTCGAGTTGTTAGGATTGTTACTAGTTGTTTCCACTTTCCAATAACATAGTAACATCGGCTTTGTCTCATGCTTTCTATTGTTACGCCTATAAGCATGCAGTAAGTCCAAGAGCTTTATTTGCGCATATAAATCGGAATTCTTCCTGTAGGATTAGCTTTTTATTTTTCAAACAATTAATTCTTGCCCCTGAGCAATACATTAAATCGGAAAATATCATGGACGTATATTTCTGTGAACTGAATATGTATTCTTCTCGGAGAACAGTGAGAATAGCGTGCATTTAAAATATAATTGATTGGCTTGGAAAAAGGGATTTTGAAATAGAGAGATCGAACGTAGATAATATATCATCGTTACAGAAATCATTTTGACATTTGATTTAAAGAGATTATTAGTACATATTGGGAATTCACTCTCGGTACGCAAATTATTGAATTATTATTGCGAGCTAACCTGGCTCCATCTAGTCCACTTATTTTTTATGAGAATCATAATCATTCGTCCAATTTTTCAAACAAAAATTACGGAAAGCCGGTGAAAATTGGAAATATATAAATTCAGAGAAAAATCATGGATTTATTTAAACCACCTGAAACCTTAAAGAATTCGCTGCTTCCTCATTTTCGGAAGAATATATCAAAATATTTTCTCGGTTCCTTTCAGAATAAAACCAAGAGTCAGATTTACGATTTCCTCTCAGCTATTTCTTGAAAAGGCGGAAGTGATGACATCCAGGCAAGAGTGAATTTGTTGTTTATAAGAAATGTTGCGTTTATAACAAGTAAAAAAAGAATGAGGGAAAATTGGTCGTTTTTTGTAGGTTTTTTTTCTTGAAGGCAATTTTCTAAGGGCTGCTTATCAAGTTTCTTGTGCAAACCGGAAAGCTTATGCAAATAATCTATAGCCGCACGTCCTTATGAACGACCTTGCACTTGCCTTAAGTATGGCAGAACTTAAAACACGATTGATTTACACTAGTTGAATGCACATATAGCGTATAATACACGTGACCCAGATTACCCGATAGCAACTAATAATATGATATCACGGATAGATTGCAGGAAAACGCAATCGATCGTGCCAATGTACCCTCGTTAAATGGACATCGGGGCCGGGAGTGCGGAAAAATGGACAGGAAAAATGAACATGATGGGATAAATGAAGCACCACATCTTGATACTATTAGAAAAAAATTATTAAAACGTGATATAAAAATTTAAAAATAAGATCATCATGTACTTAAAATTATATATACATAAAGTAAAATAATTATGATTTCATAATGATTTCATAAGAATTTTCAATATTATTGTTATTATTTATTTCGAAACACAGCCAACTAGCACGATGGCATCCATTCGAGAAGCCTTAAATTACATTATGTATCCCAACAGATACAACTGTTAATGTTAACTGTAGAAGACAATATTTTTATTTTTTATTTCATTTTGTATTTATTTATAAATTCTTAAAAACACAAAGAAATTCCTTGAAATTCCATAAAGGTTCTTAAAATCCCTTAATTCTTTCTAGGAATTCCAAAAAATTTCATAAAATCCGACAAACTATTGATATTTTTGGAAATCCTGTCAAAATCCTTTAAAATTATTGAATTTCAAATTGGAACATAAAATGTTTTCCACGTTCATTTATATGCTCATCCAGATATAATTTGGAATATAATGTTTGACAAAATATGAATTATTACGTTCGTATATGACCTGGATTAATGTGATGAAAATAACTTCTTTAATTAGTTTCATAGTTGAATTTGCAATATTTTCCACATTTACAAAAATAATGATCAGTAATGATAGCCGACAAAGCGGATTAAATTCTTAGGCGATTTGAAACATATTTAGTACAAAAATAAAAATGTTGAACTTTTTCTTTTTTCAGGGATGTTCAGAGAACCGGAGTTCTTCGGGCAAAATTGTCGAGTTTAGGGGTAACGGGTGTGATTCGGGGAATTCAGCAACGTCGCAGTCGTCGTCGTATGTTCATCATTGGAATGACAATTCCCGTGATGGAGATCTGCTGGCCCACGCAGCTTCCGCTTTACGCAGACTTAATTTCAAGTCTGCTGGCGGAAGCCGCAGCTGCAAACCAGTGCCCAAAGTGGTTGTCAGGGGCTCCAGCACCAATTCCGAAACCACAATCAACACAAGTACGGACAGCGCAAACACCACGGTGACCTTGGTAAACCCACAATCATCATTAATTTAACTCTAGATCAGAATTCACTTCCTCTAACTTGAAAAAGGAGAGCAGAGATCAAATATTTCTAAGCGTATACCTTAAACTTATTCCAGTCCTAGTTTATAAACTAGAACTGGAATAAGTTTTCATTCTTTTTTTAAATCAATTTCTATAAAAAAAAATTAAACGCTCTTCTGCTTAAGATAACAACTACGGATGGAGAGCAACATGATGATAGTTTGGACCTCATCGATGGTTGTCCAGAAATGTCACCTCCTCTCAATTCGAACCATTCGCAGATTAATTCCACGCACCCTAATAATCATTCCACGATGGTGAATTCCATCCACGTAGGGAATGGATCGAAAAATAACAACAATAACACCAATGGCACAACAAATACACAACTTAGCACTGCCCCCAAAGCTCAGGCACCAATTTTAAATAACGTCCTGGATGGCTCTGGCCCACCACCACCTACTCCATTAGTCGGCGCTCATCAAGAACCTAGGTTCACCTTCGTTAGTGGAAGGACCCCACCCCTGCCACATCTGAGAACGGCAGATTTCTTTAGGTAAGCGGTCTGAACTTTTTTCTTTTTCCCCTAGTGCCGCACAAAAAGAAACCCAAGGGCCAAGGTTCATTTTTTTTTCGAAACAAGCGTTCACAACACAGTATTAGGGTTCGTAAAAGCTCGAATTCTTCGGAATGAAATGAGATTGTTAGGGAGAGTAAAAACTAAGAGAAACGTAAAGGTATCTTTTAGGACAAGTGATAACATTTGAAGTTGTTTTTAGGATGTTTTTCTATTTGGGAATTTAAGAAAACGCTGATAAAAGATCCTGCAGATTGAATCTCTCAAAATCCTGATGTGCTAGACAAATTATGCTGCCAGATTCGGATTTAGACTTCATTATTTATTTTCTTGCCCTCTTGACTGTTTTTTAAGTAACAGAAGAATCAATTTTCAAAAATATTTGTTTGTTTTCAGTACTCCAGTGAGAGGTTCAGTGGATGCCGGTCAACCGGATCCAAACCAGATCAATTCTCTTCTCTCGTTGGTTGCCGCCAAAGAGAAAGAGCTATCATGTACGAGCCCCGTAAATCATATAACATCCAATGGCTCATCGAGGAAAAATTCCCAATCGACACCTGACAAAGAAAAGGGCGCTCTTGATGCAAAATGCAACCAGAAATCGGTGAAACCGAATATCAATGTGACTACAAATCCGTTAGATATTTCTCTGTGTACACAAAATCCATGCAATACACAGACATCGATCGTCGGCACAAGAGGTCGTGGAAGATCAGCAGGTAGGATCATTTTCTCTATTACAGCTTTGAAATTTACATTGTACAACGTCGAAAGGATTTCTATGTCGAGTCTCGAATTATTGAATTTTATCCCTTTTTAAAATAGATTTGTATTTGCACTTCCCTTGAAATCCAAATGAATTTTATAGAAACATTGAACAATAGATGCTTATATATATATAAAGTTGTAAATAATTTTAATTTGAAAATATAATCTACTTCTTGAATTTACATAATTACAACTTTGTCAGCTGATAAAAATGATAAACACAGTTAAAGTTTATATCGCAGTGAATTTAAAAGAAGATAAAAGCACAAAGTAATAGTTCAGTTTTGGTTAAATACTTGGCAAACACTAAAAGCCTGTATCAAAGCGTTTCATATATTCATGAAAATCTGTTTCACTTTGACATATAAAAGCGTGCATTTCCATTGTCTAAAGAGGAATTTAGTCTATTCTAGGGAGTGAAGTTATAAAAACCTGAAGTCTCCTTTTTTTGGACATTCTCCCAGTTTGAAAATAATGAATGCGAAACGAAACATCGTCGTATATTCCCCGATTCAGGGAAAAAATCGAAAAAGCGATTAAGAAAATATGCAAAAATCCCTCGAGGAAAAGAGAAACAGTCTGCTGATAGCAAAAAATTCGTCTGCTTTTTTTCCGGGTTTTCCACTCGAAACTCCATGTCGATCGATTGTGGCCAATCGCGTTCGAAACATCTTTTCCCACCGTACCACAAACAGGAAACGCGAAACACTGTGCCAATGTGCCGGAAGTTATATTTAAATTTATCGCTGCAACACAGGTTGCAAATTCTTTTAATGGAAAAATTCACACGAGATTTCACGGAGCTTGTGATTAAAAATTCTAAAAGGAACAGCATAGCTTACTCGCGCAAAGGAAAAATTTAATCGTTTACAATTATCCACAACGTTGTGTTTGACTTTTACAATCGACTATTCATTTAATAGACTATGTATAATACAATTCTGGCTATTCGAAAGGCGGAGCAGTAATTTAATTCCAATAAAATGGATTCTCTTTGAAATCAAATTAATTATGTTCTAACCGTACAATTTGCAGAGGTACGCTTTTTTTTACTTTCTATTTATGTAAGAGTTCGTTTAATTAACAAAAACTTTTTCTAACATTTTCCCGACGATTTAAAAAATTAAATCTACTACTTTTCAATACAAATAAACGTTAAACTCGGTCAAGCAAATTATTCGGTTTCTCTAATGAACCAATTTTCTCCGTTTCGCTGGTTTTTTTTCATGAGCGTGGTAAAATTTTCATTAATTTCCAATCAATTCTCAGAGTTTGTACATGCGGAAATTGAGCTATTTTTTTTATAACTAACTAAATATTTATACAATTTCGTCGTTCACCCCAAAGTCAGTAGCCTAAACAAATGAAACTGATCAATCTGCACATATACACCGAGTAAATAAAAGTGTTTGGATTACCTGGAGCAGTTCGATAAACACCTACCATTCAATGTTGAAGAAATTGGATTTCGACGTTAGTCATTTGATCGATAACACCTTTGGCTGATGTCAATTTGAATGGTCAATGTTTATCGATCGAGCAACGTGTATGCCAATAATCAGCACGGCCCCACCAATTAAGGATAAAAATGGAAAAAATAAAAATAAATGAGGCATTCGATCTCAACTTGTCATACTTCTTATTTTTAAGTTTGATCAAATCTACACTACTATCGGAAATATTGTCGGCACGCCTGATTTTTCAACAGTTGTTTAAAGTTCTCTAATTTTTATAATATTTGATTGACCAATTTTCTTTCAAAATAATACCAAAGATAATACAATTCTATGTCTAATAATTCAAAGGAAAAGCTAAAATCTGTATTTCATAGTTTTTAATCAAATGTAGTAAAATCTATTAAAATGGCTTATTAGACACAAAATTTTATTATATTTCGTGTATTATTTTGGAAAAAAAATTTTCAATTAAATATCATAAAAATTAGAGAACTTTAAGCGTGCCAACAATTTCGGACGGTAGTGTATTTTAAAATTTGTGATTTTATGGTCGCATATGACTTCATCAGAGATTATTTTCATGAATTTTATGAGAGTAATAATTGTTTTATAGAAAATTATTACATTGTTCTTACTTTTTTTGAAAGCTTAACTTGGTAAATGCTAATATCATCAAGTTAGTATATGAACTTGCTTTCTGCGAAAAGATTTTCGACAACAATGTGTTTGATATTTTCAACAATTTTTAACATCAATTTTTTAGATAGGAATCTACTTCTAATTCTAATAATATAAATAAATTATTATTACTTTCAGAAAGTTCATTTTAGTACAGTTTCTGGGACCAAAATTTCACAAATTTTAAAGAAGATCGATCAAACTTTAAATCGAAGTGATCAAATGTTAAAAATGAGGAAATGAATTGATGTTCTTTCTTTCAGAATCTCATCCCCTCGTTTCAGCCATTCATACATGGGTCAGGCTCTTTTTCCCGTTTTGCGCAATAGGTACAGTTCGCTGGCTATGAAAAGACTCCCGAAATAAGCGGAAAAATTCCGCACTCAATATTAAATTCAGATAATGACTTTTTCTGTTATCGGAACAAAGATAAGCGACCTTTATTTCGATAAAGTTTCGCTTCTCATAATTTTGCCCTTTTTTATTAAACAAGCTATGCAAAGCACTCTGGGGGTCAAAGATTTGACTCCCTTTCCTCAAAAGCTTGCTTTGAGGAATTTTAAAGTAGTTTTAGATTTGTAAACAATATTGCATTGTGTGAGATATCATATTTTCATTTATACCACTGTGCGTCATTGTTATCCATTTATAGCTTTTAATTACACTTTTCCTCAATTTTATTTAATTTCTGTAGAACTTTTTTGCTGCTCTTGAGGCTGTTTTGTATTTGTAATTTCGACTTTGTGAATATGATTTTATTTGCATGACTGATTTTTTATTCTTATTTTAGAGAGCGAAATTTTGCATGTTAATATTTCAAAAGAGTAAGAAAGAATTTATGAGAAGTGAACGAATAATTAATAATAATAAAATACAATTATTGTATTTCATTCAAAAAATTCTTGAATATTTTTTTACTCTTTGAGCATGGAAAAAAGAAAATGGCTAAATTTACCATTTAAAATAGTCAAATTGCGCTCTGAACGCATTTTTTCCTGGAATTTAGTAAGTTTTACTATTTGAAATTGTAACTTTTGCAAGGAAGATTTTTCAAGCAGATTTTACAATTTTATTAGAAAAAATTGCCACCTGAAATAGTAAAACTTACTGAATTCCAGGAAAACTGCATTCAGAGCGCAAGTTGAATATTTTAAATGATAAATTCTGCCATTTTATTTTTTTTGTGACGTTTCGTATTTCAATAGTTTATATTTATCATTAAATGACAGTATTCCTTATGATAAAATCTAATTTAAATTGAATGATAGTAAAAATAGTATATTACACTTGTGGCAAATGGAAAATATTTCGGGTGTCTTTTCCCGGTTTGCGAACAATCCGTCTTTAACGAAACTCAAAAGTGGCGTGTGAGCTTTCTGTTTTTTGTGTTGGAGCGTCGTACACAAACTTTATCTTTATGTGGGCTTTCATCTCACCTCTCGCTTATAGCTTTTTTTTTTACTAAATCCCGAAAACTGGATTAACCATTTGTTTCCTTTAATTAATATTAAAAAACACTGCTAAAAAATGTTAAATTCTGTAATTTAAATGTTTACATTAATTCAATATTACAATAAAAAAAACTAACATCGTATAAAATAAATATTCTGCGATCAATTTCATGTTTAATGATTATAAAAAATTTGTTAGTATAAGAGATATCGATGTTTCACTTTTAATTAGGTCTCTTGCATTTCATGTTTTCTTATAATTATAAAGAGTCCTGAGGGTTTTAAATTTGTTTGCTTTGTTACTTCAATTTTAAAAATAAGTTGCATAACAAGCTTTGAAATTGGCTCGGAACTATTGCTTGATTAATTTAAGAATGGACTTTTAATAACGAATGCAGTAATTAAAAGTAAGAGGAAAAATATATGATAACTTGGAAAAGTGCATTGTCATTTCAATTCACGAATCGATGTTCCGAGACTCGAGACGATTCATCCCGTTTCTTTGTGTGCTGCAATTTCGCATTTTCTGTCTAGTTTTCTATCTGCATCTATACAGCTTCTCATAATATTTACGTTTTATTTCGTAGCCATTATCGTGTACGGTGTCACGAGAATATATAATAAAAAAAAGACAAATTTATCAAATAAACAGCTGCATGCACGCCAAACGCTAACAGGTCTGTGGTTTTTTGTTTTGAATTGATTGTTTTGAATGTAGATTTACTCAATGATTAAATTAATAGTTAATATCAAACATAATCTTTTTAAGTTTTTGTTTAAGAAAAAAAGATATAAAAAACATCATTTTCGTGCATGATATTGTCATCAGGCTTTAAAATTCTTTGATAATTCAAATGTTATGTAATTTGAGAACTGGGTTGGACTTTAATCACCTATCCAATAAAATATACCCAAGCATTGTAGATTTAGAAAAAAATGGACGTTTATATTAAAATAAAATCTCATTATTTTATTCATAAAATGAATTGCTACTATTAAAATTAAAATTCCTAATTAAAAACCCATCATAATGTCAAAATCATAAAACTTATCTAAGAAACAAAAAATTGGGAAACGCTTGACTTATTTTGCTTCGTATTTCATTAGTTTGAGATATTTTCGATTTTAATTTCGAAAGTGGTTTTTTCTCTGAAAAAGCGACACATTAACAAAACATTGTTTATCTTCCGGAAGATTTTTTTTACAACCCTATCAGTTCTTAAGTTCCCAAGTTTTTTTTCAAAAGTTTCTGGCTACACAAAACTTGGTTTTGTAGTTTGAAATTCCGAGACGAGTGACCTACTTTGAGGAAAGTGATTTTGAAAGATCGATTGTCAGGGCATTTCTGTGAATTGTCTCACTTGCTCACTGACTGGCGTTTGATATGCATTCAGCATAAACCAGGATGGGAATGTGCTTGCAAAAATTGGTACACGAAACACGCTTTGTTACTTTTTTTTCAACTTTTTTTTTAGTGAATCAGCTTTTAATCATTCAGAATTGCCATCTCATCGGATAGTTGTGCGAATTATAATGCTTTCATATTCAAAGAATTTCAAATTATTTTTAAAACTGGTTTGAGAAACTTTCAACTCGGAGACAGTTCTTCTCCAATAAAATTTTATTGTTTGCTTTTATTCAGATATAAATCTTATTCTTTTTGGAAGAAAAGATGGCAATTCTGCTTGATGGAGTCGCCATTTCCTCCAGTTCGCAGATTTCAAGGAATCCCTAAAATGTCGAGATCAAAAAGTTCGAGCCAAGGGCTTTCTGAAGATTTTTGTGCGAACTGGTTTCACATAAACTCTGCTAATGTTATGTTTTTTTTTCTTTTTATTGAAAAGGCGGAAGTACCGGTGGGACCAAGAGAACTGCTCAAGCCACAATTGTGGTCCAGCAACCTTCTCTCTCGTTAGATGCACCTGCTGCCACTATACTACTGCGTACCGACGCCGATGTCAGGCGTCGCGAAGAAAATATGCGTCAACTCCTCGACGTAGCAAACACCCTCACCCTCCAGGAGATTCATGAGATCGAGATGAGGTTAGTGAAAGACTTTTCATGTATTTTACATTACCACAACTCATCCACCTTTCTTTATTGAAGATTTAAAAAAATAATACGCTGAGCCGGATTTTTTTTACTTATTTCCAGTAAAATTATGGGAAATATTCCTTATAATATTCATTGGTTTTCTAAAATTTTAATTAACAAAATTGTTTTTAAGGGAGGTCTTTGTTTTTTAATTATTCTAAAATAGCGTCAATAATTGAAAAAGCGTCTGAAACTTCAATCCCATGGTAAACTATATTCAGAGTGTCTACTGTACGGAAATTTAAGGAAATCCGGAAATTGTCCGGGAATTGAAAAAAATGCGAGATAAGTCCGGGAATTGTCCTTGATTTTATTTTAGATACAGAAGTGCATTCCCGAATTGAAAAAACTTTTTCGGATAATCAATCAAAATATTTTTGTTTAACACTTGCAACTTTTGTTGAATCTCGTCAAATCGTTAGTAATTCCTAAAACCCTAATGTCTGTATTGAATAACGATTCTATGGAAGTGGGAAATTAATCGTAAACTAAATATAAAATAATATGAGAGATATAAGTTCAACATTTTTATAGTCATAGTTTGTGAACTCAGTTATAAAAGAATAGCCATAAAATTCGTATATCAGTTGTGATACCTACATATCTATAAATGCCATAAATGCATAATCATAAAAGTCGTAAATCAATATTAATCACAATTTCTCAGTCATGAAATACAAATTTACGATGGACTATAAATTATATCCACTATTATACTTATAGTTATAGTAGATAAAACGAGTCGTAAATTAATTAAGCCTTTCATTCGATTGATTAAAAAGTTTTGACTATTAGATACTGAATACAAAACCTTCATACCTTACTTATTAAAACTTGCATAGTTATTAGTTCTAAGAAAGTTCTTCAAGGCAAATATAAATATCACATGGGTTTTCCCTGAGTGGACGTTGATGAATGAAGACGTGTTGTTAAAATATGTGCTCGTAACCTCATTTTGAGCTTTTGAAAGGCATTAAAGTCCTCCTTCAAGTCTTTTAGTTTCATATCAGCTGTTCATCGCACAAGCTACTAATTTAGTTTTCCGATGAGAATTAGCCTAATTGACTACAAATTTATGTGCTTCTCAATTCTGCGTTGCATCCATATAATATTTGCAATTTTCTTCTTTGAGAAAATTTTTCTCATGTGAGAATGAAACTCAATTAGATTTGTCTGAAGCGATATGAATTCTTCCTGAAATTTTTGAAGTAAATTGCAGTATAAACATCTCACTTTACTCGAATAATGCTTCGACGCCCTTGGCCCTTGGCATAAAACTCTTATCGGAAGTCTCTTCGTCGAGTTTACTTATCTGGTGAATTATGGGAAGTAGAGCCCCATATTGCACGCGAGTTGGCATTTAACTTATTCGATCAATAGATCCACGATCGACGGAATTCAGAGAAGAAAATATTGCTGCACTCTGCACAAATTAGGAATTCCATACTGAGTAGTGCGAAAATTGATTCCCCTTCACTGACCCGAACAAGTTGATGCATCGATTTTTTCTGTGTCGTTTTTCAGTCTACATGTGTAACAAACAACCGCGTTTTAATATCTGGCTGCTATAAAGTTTTGGGATTGACTTTCGTTACAATGTCTGATTCGATAACGAGCGCAAAACTCGTTATTTGCATCGACTTTTTAGCATCGATGCCGGAGGTAAAAAATTGTTGCAGTAGAGAGAAAAATTGAACCTCGTCAATAATTTCATCAATGTTCAAATTCAGCTCGAACAATGAATATCGTTTAGAGCAATATTTTATGTCCATTTTAAAAATAACAGAATTTATTCTCCGTAAATCAATACGTCATTGATTTTAAATCCGAAATTTTGAAGCAGGAGATCTGAATAAATGGTATCATGAAGGACGCTTAGAAGTAATACAATTTTTATTCATACACCTCACTCAAAGTTTAAAACTGTATTTAACTTCAGCGATTCTCTTCCCTGCTATGTATACTTTGCTAACTTTCATGCTGGATGATGTTAACAAGATCCCTTGACGACAAACAAGATTTTTTATCGCAGGTGCAAGGAAAATTTAAACAGTTGCAAATAATTATGAAAAACTTGTAAAGTTCTTTTATTGGCCTTTACGTGGGTTTATAAAACTTTATTAATATAACAAACTACGATGTACATTTTAAATGGATTAAATTTCGGTTGAAATTGAATTTACTCAATTTTGATTATTTCCATCTGGATATTTTGTATTATGTGATATTATGAAATGAAATATCTATATTGATCATTATAATTATTTGATGTTCTACACTCAAAAAAATATTTTGTTGCACAAATATCAACAAAATTATTTTGTTGTCCGAACCAAACCTTTTTTTCAGTGTATAGTCTGAAACATTTAGTATAGAAGACAGTTCATAATATTTTATTGATTGGGTCATAAAACGAAATTCATACCTATTATATTCGTTTAGTTGAAAAGTCTAGATTTTAGGGCTTGTCTAATAATCTCGAAAACTTGGAGCACTCTTTATTATGAGAAAAAAACTTTAATCAAAGTAGACGAGACGTGGTGCACACGAAATTTAAAGTTGTACAAGTTTCTCTTGCACCTTTTTTCTTGCGAAGCGCTTTCCTTGAATTTCGACTCATTCCGACCCTCAACTGATATGAATACTTATTTTATATTACGTTCTACGCAAAAACGATCTTAGAAACTTGCGCCTAATATTTAAAAAATGTAATGGTCGCTTCAGATAAAATTAATAAAAAAATCCAAAGTTCATGTTAGATATTGGGAATTGAAACATATAAATATAAATGAGAGGTTTCGAGTTTTTATCAAATTTTTATCGAACTGGTCGTATCATCTAATGTAAGCAATTATCTGGAAATAGAATCCAACATGGAATTCTACCCACGTTTATTTGCTTCATTAGATTAAATGGAAACCTCAATGAGGCTCATTCTTTGCGAAATGAAATGCTATCGAAATTTGATTCTCCGATCTGTTCTTGAATATTTTGTTAATTTCTTCTTCATTAACGTCAAGTTCAAAAAAAAAAACTTCTTACATTATATTTCATATTTTTTATTTGTTGTTTATTGCAAAAAAGTAAATTCACATATTTAAAGCCTTTCGCTTCTCTAATAAATAAATAAAATAGTTCCAAGGGAACTACCTCTTATTCCACAGTTTGTGTATAACGAAGGAAAAACAATCCTCTCTCCTGAGACTAAAAATGTCTATAAATCGTCTCCGTAAACTCCGTTTGCCTTTAGACACTTTGTAAATCGTGGAATCGGTCGTTAAAATGTCAGAGAGTGCCAACTAGTACACTATAAATTTTTCCATATACAATTAAACAGCTTCTTGTATTCTTATTCATTTTACTTTGCAAAAATAATCTTTCTAGAACAAGTAATAAAACATTTTAATTTTTTATCTTCTTGTATATGAGATACCAAAAGAAAATTTTATTTTTCGCATTCATTGCAGTGATATAAATAATTTCATCTCATATCGCAATTTCCCCGAATTAACAAATAAAAAACACTTTCGCAATAAAAATGTCTTTGTGCCTTCCTCACATCACACGAGTTCGCATATATGTATTTCAAAATGAATTGGGATATTTCCACGACCCAGTTCGACATTTGTTCTGCAGAACGGCAAATACGCGATTATATTTAGAGCGTAAAATATTTTTCCTCATATTGGTAGTATTTATGTGAAAATTGGACATTTCCTTCGCTGTCAACAATAATCGTATTAAATACGATAATTATACGAATAACAAAACGCGAAAACATTTGACGCTTTTAGGTGTAATTAATGTGTTATGTTCAATTCGATTCTTCCGCATGAGTTAATTACAATTAAGTTGTGTTTTTTATACCGTTGACATTTTTCACGTTTATGAGCTTCGCGCAAAAAGTGAGCTTTAAAGAGATCCTTTTATTAAACTCGAGGGAGAATCAGCAAGGTTCCAGAAAGTTTCTCACTTCTATCAAATCTCCGAGAAAGGATTCCAGAATACACAAGCTAGAAACTCAAGACCTTAAAAGCTGAACAAACATTTTTGTATGTGTTTTTCGATGAAGCATTCATTCTAGTTATGAGAACTTTTTCAAGAAGTTATACTATATTATCTCAGGTCGTTTGCCTCACGAGATTGTCCAGGAAACGATTTCTTTAAAATCAGACTCGCAGCTTTCAACACATTTATTTTCTTCTCTTGTTTTGCTTCTTCTGTTATTTTGGAAAAGTGATTTATAAAGAATGACTAGATGTCTATGATTTAAGTATTCCATCCCACTTTTCAATTAAAGGCAAAGCAGATTTCAGAACTCTCTGTTTAAACTTTTTAGGAAAAGTGCAATTCTTTTTCGGATAATCTTATATATATTTTATATATATATAAACTTTTAATAAAAAAAATAGTAAAAATAATAATATTTAAATAATTTAAATAACATATTTTGTGCAACAAAATATGTTGGATTAACAAAACCTTTTCTTGACCCAACAATAATTTGGTTGAGCCAACAAAAAAATTTAATTTTAAAATTTATAATAATTTAATTATTATTATTTTATTATAATATTAATAATTAATTATT
>UCOH01000424.1:0-11944 GCA_900474275.1 Synergus japonicus
ACATTCTCTCTGATGAGAATGTAAAAATAATTAAACAGGTTTTATTAAGACAGGTATATTTAATATTCAATCGACATTCAGTCGTGATACACACTTGTTAACTTTTAAAGTACAACTTATAAAAATTTCCTAGCTCTCATACAATTTCAATTCATACCAAATCCTAAATGATATTTTTAGAAACAAGGATTCACTTTGCACGCTTCAATAAAAATAATCCAATTTATCAAATCACACTTTCTTAATTATCATCACAAACACAACTTTTTAATGAAAAAAATTAGTTAATTTCATTGTAATGGCAGTAAGCGAATTGAAAATCGTAAAATTATTCTGCTCACAGATGAATAAAACAATTTCACACCTCAAGTATTGTTTTACTCGCCACCAAAGACACTTATATTACAGTACATAAATCTGTAATTAAACTTAATGACCTTGGGATGAAGTTTCTTATAGTATCGATCTGGACAAATGCAAGAAGAGTACGTAAGAAATGAGAAATTTGCTGCCTCTTTTACTCTATAAAGACATTATTGCAAACTATGAGATATCTTACATTACTCAGAAAAGTTTATAACTCCATAGGTTCAAGTGGGGGTATGACCTGATTGACAAATTCTACATTCATGTCGGGAATTGTTTCTTGATTGTTGTTGTTTCCACTCTCAACAGGTAAACTGTTGGTGTTATTATTGTTGTCAGAGACGTTTGGAACTGGAGTTGGAGTATCCCTTGAAGTTGGTAGGGCTCTCAGGTATTTGTTTGGGGGTTCCCAGAGAACTAGAGCCATGGAGGGCCTTTCCCTGAAAGGGAGAATCTATTCAGTTTTTTTTCCTTGAATACTATTCTATGATGATATGAGTTTTCAACGTATCATACAACATATACTCACAGCTTTGATAAAAGTGAAGCTGGAAGAAGAGGTTCTTCTTGAAATCGCTTAAGCTCTTCCGACAAAACTAGTTTCGGTTGAGGTTTCTTTACCGGTTCTGCTATGTTCACTCCATCCATTTCTAAATCTAATTCGCTGACGAATTCATCACATCTTTGCTGCGAAGGGACTTCTAACGACGAGGATTGTGCTGCTGTACTCGCTTGGTATTCTGGATCAATGTGCATTTCCCGGAAATGAGCAGCCATTTTCTCTTCGGTTATGAATTGTTTTGATTGTCTACTGCAATTTGAGAGAAAATTAAGTTCAAGATTTCCACTTCGAAGCCTGAAAATGAGAATAAAGTCAGTAAATTCAAAGCAGTGAACTTACGTATCAACCAAATCAGGCATTTCAAGTTTCCTCTTCTGATGTAAAGTCAGGGTCTTTGGCGGAACCCTTTCTCCAGTAAATCGCACCAAGTCTGGTTGCTGAAGAGATGGAATAATCCATGGCATTGATAGTTGAGGAACCTGGGGAATGTGCATCCATCGTCCAGCTTCTTGAGGTGAATTTGGTTGTTGCCCCATCATGTGTTGAAATACAGAATGTGGTGTGTGCAGTTGAGCACCGCCCATGACATTCTGGACCGGAGGATTCATTATTTCATAATTTGGAATTGTCACCTTTCTTAAAAATCGATTTTTTGATTAAAAATCAATCCAATACGTATCAAAAATTCTCTAGAACTTTTAGATTTCAATTCCTTCTTATTTACTTGTGTTTAAATACAGGAATGCCAATAACTAATCCTATTAAAAAATATTAATGTCTCAGAATTTAGATGGCTGCGATTTTATGGTTGATCTGACATAACTCATCGTTTTTGATCAATACGCAAAACTTTCTAAGTGTTTAAATAAATATTGGAAATTTTTTGGATTGACAATCTTGAGGTTCCATAGAATTTTCCACATATACAAGTATATAAAAAAATTTTCTCGTTCCAAAAGATATTCTCCGATGATCTTGAACTTCTTAAAGTAATTTACATCTTACATGCTTTTTAAAAAATTCTATTTGTATTTAAAAATCCATTATATACTTTTCAACAATTGAACAGATTGCCAACAGAAGAAATCAATCAGAAATTTTATTTTCTAAGTAATTTTGTTAATTTTGACCAGTGAATTTTTTTACAAACTTTCTCAATTGGCACAAAATTGAAGGACATTTCCAGAACTTCCTAAAAACGTCCTCTGTCAGGCGAAATTACGTTCCAAACATGTCCTGTGTTCAGATGTCCTAAAACCTTTGCTGGAACATTGGAAGTTTTAGGAGCATTTTTGACGTGGTTAAATTTAAGTTTTTTTTATTTAAAAACCAATCACATACTTTTCCCCAATGAACAGATGTTATAATCAAATAACTTTCAGAAATTTACTTTTCGGAGCAACTTTGTGTCATCATCTTTGAATTGAATTTTTAGACAACCTTTTCTTTATGAAATTAATTTTTATTAAATGTTAAATGATGTGAATCTTGAAAGTTGTGCGGGTTGCGTGGGACTTTTCTAGAATTTCATAACCTCCTCGCGATTTCTTCGGTAAAAAGAACACAAGAGTCGCCATTAGATTTTTCAAATATAAGTAAACAATAAGTAAACATACCCAACAAATATGGTTAAAAATACTATTTTGTAAACACCTGTTTACCGTGAAAGAATGCACTCGTTCTAGAAAATTCGTCTTTTGGTGAGAGGTCATTATCAAAACATCTTTACAAAGCGTTTAGGCTATTATAAAGTTTATAATTAAAAAATTCTTACCAAAATCGCACGAAACTTTCGTACAAAATACGATGTCTCGTTTTTAGTTTCTTTCTCTTATAATTATCACTCAAAATCCAATATATCAGTTTTCACTCAAACGTAACAACCGCACAAAACAAAGATTTTCTTTACTGATCTGATCTTCTGAAACTTGAACCATTGATTAACGTATTTTGTAGAAGGGAATCTCGAACGTATGTGTATATTTTGTCACTAAGATCAGCCCGGGAGATTCAAAATATTTATAATATACTATTTCTTGAATTCGTTTTGAACTAATAATTAAGATTTTAGAATTAAATTTTGATCATCATGCCCGAATTAATATAGTAAACTCGAGTACGATTTTCAATTGTAATCATGGAAATCGGCATTATATGTATATGTATATTTTATTTTATTTTATTGTTAAAAAATGTTGTTATATTTATGTCACATTACATAACAGTTACAGAACAATTATTTGATTTGAAGAAACTGTTCCCTATAAATTAAGTATATTTTAAAAAGTTAAGTCTTGCAAAAAATAAAATAAAATGATGATTAGTTTATTTAATTATTAGAAACTTAGCGACTGAGAATGTAAATTTCAGAAATTTACAAAATAAAGTATTTTTAAATATCGCTTGTAGTAAATATAAAAATGAATCAGACAGTCTGAGAATTTATTGAGATCACTTAAATTTTCGTTATTTCAAATATGTGAACTATTTTAAATTTTAAACTATTAAATGTACTGCAACTATTGCCCAAATATCAGGATGCTAGATTCTTTTGTTCATAACAATAATAGCAGTCGAAATCATTATACTCAATACTTATATGAAACAAAGCGAAGTCCGAATATTACAAAATTAAAAGAAAGTAATTGCATGTTATCAGCACAGATTATAATAAAAAAATAATTGATGTAGAACCCACATTATATACTTTCAAATGTTCTTGATAAATTAACATTTATCTAAAGTAACTTTGTACTTCGAACAACATTTTGAACGTCTGCATATTTCAATTTATCTTGCGGCAGACACGATTTTAGGCATCCAGGCAAAAATTATTAATTAGGGGGTAGGTAAAATTGTGAAAGCGCAGAAAAAAAAAGTTCACAGCTGCTGCAGAATGCGCATTACGCAGTGAAAGGAAAGAACGAATAAAAGCTATCCGTGCAAAGTTCATATTTGAAAACGAGATACTTGAAGTTCCGATTGGTATTTGCCAAATGGAAAGAATAAGTTATAATGTATAATAACATATGGTCCTTACATTTTTTAACCTTTGGTCTCATTGCGTCCATAATTATCGAAGTGCACTTTCAAACACGTGCTAAAACACGAGACATTCATCCAGAGAAATAATTTCGTAAAAATGATCAGAACTATGTGTTTTCAATCTTCAGTCACAACATTCGTGATGTTTTGAAAAAATAGATAATTTACAAATTATAATTGCTGTCACTTTCCTGATAAGAGTTGAAGAATCGCTTTTACTTATGCATACATATAATTTCTTCTATGAATTTGCATTTCACTATAATTGAAAGCACAATTTACTGTTTTATACGAATAGCGAAATCTTGTAAATTTGATTGGCTGAATTAGAAAGAGGAACTTTTCCATCCCGCAATGCCATTCGTTGGAAAAACAGAACGAATAGACATTTTATTATAAATATCTAATACGACATATAGTTATGAATTAAAAATACTAATTGCTCGATTTATTTTGAGGAAAATGGTTAATCTTCACTTTTTATAGAAATAGGCGATAAAAAAACATTTCAGCCCGCACGCATTTTATTCGGAAAAAAATTTTACCATTGAAATGTTTACTGTCATTAACAGTAAATATTGATCTTAATAGGTCAATGGCTAAGAAACTTACACATGCATTAGTTACTCTAATCTTCACTGAGATTTTCTACTGACGATCGTGTATTTTTATATATAAAGAAAATACTTAGATATGTAGCAATAAGATAAGATGATTAAGTTTAAGTTAAAACTGTAAAATAGCGTAAGATTATTTTAAACTAGAGTGATTCGTAAATTTATTAATAAGATCACATTTTTTTATTTAAAATTTGTTCTTATGGTAGTTAGAATACTTTTTATGCAAAAAAAAATAAATGTTAATTTTTCAATTATTTAATTAGAAAAAAATAAGAGATATTTGTTAGCCGTGGTAATCTGAATATTATCTTTATAGTTCTGCTTTGTTACAGGTATTTTTTTTCTCTATTTTCTGGTTCGTGCAGGTTTATGGTTGAAGAGATTATTATAAGCATGAGAATCCTTTTTGGATCATAAAAAATTGTGAATATATTATTACTATTATTATAGACTGAGATTCCAAAAAAAAATTAAATAAATGAAGTTTGTGTGCGTCATGGAGTTAATTAAAAAAAAACACGAAATTTTTTTTTTAACTTAGTTTAATGGTAACTGAAGAATTAGTTGTTTCTTTATTTTTCCACTGTTATTTTCCATGATCTATATTATCCTCTCACTTTTTACCCGTAATAAATATATTTTTATATTTAATAAATAATAATTAAACTATAATAATCCTTTTCTTTTTCAGTAACTCAGTGACTTATTTTAAACCCATTATCTCTCATCTAGATCTTCCTCTTATATTTTCAGTAAAAATAGAAAAGACAAAATCTGGATCATTTAGTTTCAGAAAGTCAAAGTCGTTAAAAATAAACATGATTTTTTAAACATTTCTCTGAAAGTAGAAGTTAAATTAGCTTTTCTAATCTTCTTAATTTTTGTATTGACTTACATTTAATTTAAGTTTTTGTAAACATGAAGGTAAAGTTAGAATTTTGAACCGTTGGAGTATTTAAACGAACACAGTATAATTTTTTTAAATGTCATTTTTAAATGTCAATGACAATGTAACTTAAATATATTAATTCATGTAGATATGTGCGTCATTTTGCCTCGATATTTTATATTTTTTAGATTTTTTGGAATAATTTAAGTACAAATCATTTTCAATATTTCACAAGCCATTGGTGGATTCTTTTTTTTAAGAATCCAAGAAGATGGAGGGGATCACAGAAGAGGAAAAGGAAGGGTAATGATAGGCCGAGAGACAAGGCGGAAGAAAGAGAACATGTGTATTGAAATCAACGATGAACCGTCAGTAGTAAGTAGTCAGCAGCAGTGTTCAGTTTCACTAATTTTTCATCAGCATCATTGTGTGAAATCCTTGTATTTGAAGTTTGGCAGTGGCATCATTTTATTTTTATTTCATACAAGAAAACATTTTTCTACATTGAGTGTTTCGTTTCCGAGTCTGCACAAATGTTCGCAAAAAGAACGTGAAGTGGTGAGTTTACCTCCTTTTTCAAAAATCATTTTTACGAAATGGTGGTATTTTTCAAATGGTCTTGAAGAAATACGAATAGAAAATGTATTTTGTACAGAATTTATCAAAATAAATTAGTCCATCCAATTTGTAAATAATAATAATTTCGACAATAATCGACTACAGGAAGTATGGAAAAAGTGAAGTGCATATAATCATTTCTTTGTAGTGAAAGTATATCAGTTCCTTAATGATTTTTTTTTCTGATTAGGGAACATTTACAACAATAATAAAAGCGCTCCGATTTAAGAGGAACTATTCCTTCTTTTCTCAGGATATAATTGTTCCATTCAATTTTATTTTATTCCACACTCCATTGTGCAGATATGGTGATTTCATAATTGTCATTAATCGCGTTGTCTTCAGTTTTATAGAAAAATCAATTAACTCTACAGCTGATTGCATCGTATGTGTACAAATGAGTCGTTATTGACATTGCATTATATTATGTGAACTTTGTGCACATAAATTCACGCACTTTTCTGTTGTTTGATCTATCTTGAGCTGAAATGTTAAAGTGCACGATCTAAATTGTCATCTGTTCAAAAATCAATTGCATCTTTGTTATAGGATAAACTTGAGAATATAATATGACATATTTATCTGACAGACGTCATTACTCGGATCGTATAGGCTTCAATTAAAAGTTTTCAAAGAAATTATTATTATTATTTTAATTTTAATGTAGAGAGATCGTAAATAAAAATACAAATATAAAAGTTTTTGGATCACAAAAGAGGAATCGTAAGTGGGATGCTTTATTGTAAAAATTATTAAATATGTCCTTTACAAAAACTATTTTTAAATACACGAATCCCATCATAGGTATGCAAATTTTGTTTGTTCCAGAGATGAATAATTATTACCATATTTCAAGCAATTCTAAAACATTTGGACTTTGCGCTAAACATGACCCATAATATAATTATATTTTGACATAAAAAATTTTTAACCTTCTCTACATTCTATTCATCTGTAAATAAAAAAATTATATTGCATTTATAAATGAAACCAGTATTGTCAAATGTTTTATCAGGATTACATCAACCATCTATGTTTGAAAGGCAATTAGACTGATTTCAAGCATCCTTGCATTTACTGAGTTAATTATCTGCAATTAGAAAGACATGAAGTGCTCGTATGTTAAATAGTGTTAACAATCATTGGTACAACCAATTAGTATTCTTACCAATTCTGTCGATAAAATGCTCGCCTTCTTTTATAAATTTCTTCACATAAACTGCAATGAATTATCAATAATAAATTGTCGAATGTTTTAAGCTTCCATCAAAGCCCTTATTCTAGTATATTGTCGTAATTAAAGATTATATTTATTTGAAAAGAATGAACACAATGAAGTATTTCAAAGTCGTAATGATATTTTTCATCTTTTTTATGCCACTCTGCATCCGATGGAATATGATCTTTGCTCAGAATGAATGCACTCATACCAATATACTATTTTACCTTAAAAATAGCTGGAAGAATTATTTACCTACAACGATTTCTTAGAAAAAGTCGAACATACGTCATTTCCAAAAAAAACTATATTATTGTAATTAATTCTGCATTCATTAGTCGAGGACACTATTTCTCAAGATACAAAATTATTTAAGGTATAATTTAAATAATAGCTAGATTTATATAAAATAGTTGAAAATCATTGTTGTTTTGATCGTTTTTTGTTCGAATATCCTTTAATTATTACTTCTATCTCGAAATGACCATTACTTTTTTTTTCAACATTGTTCTCACACTTACTCAAGATATGGATGCACCAGGATAGTAAATTTAAACCCGAGTGTGACGATGTAATGACTTCTGAATCATAACATGCCGGACTTTGGCCACTACCACCCGTTATCATCCTTTATCATTTTGAAATGCACGTGGTTCATCCAAAGACTTTTCAGAGGCCACCAATTGCATCGCAGAGTCTCATTATCAATTGCTTTTATTGGGCACAGTCGCGTGCAATCCCCCTCCCACCTTAATTGCTAAAAAAGTGTGCCAATTTGTCTGATTGTTAACTTTACTGATCTGCAAATCAAATCATTATGAATAGAGGAACCTCATATTATATAGAAATTTAATGCTTTGTTTATCATTTTGTTACTAGTATTTCTTATATATTTACTATTTATTATTTTCATATTATTCATTTTTTGTACGATTTTTTATGGATCTTATGAAAGAAATGGTTGACATTAATTTATTTAACTTTGAGGTAACATTTATTTCGTAATTTGACTTGCTAATTACATAAAAGTTGTTAACTTTAATTAATTCAAATATATCGTCTCCTACATTCATTCCCGCAAAAAATGATGCCAGGCGGATGTAATCTTGATCGGTGACTAAACCTGAATCGAAACAACTCACCTTTACAGTGGACTTTAAATCCAAGTCCATAGGCATAGGCTTGAGACCTTCGATCTCGATCAATGACCGAGAGATTCATCAAACGGTAGATTATACAAATCTTATCAAAAGTTCCTTAAAAAAGGCTTTAGAACAACATTTTTTCTAACAACTGATTAATTTTTTTTTTAATGCACATTACAATTGAAAAAATATAATTATAGTTCATATTATTTATAAGAAAAACTTTTCTTTTTAAGATGAATTAGATATTTATTCCCACGCGTATGAGGTAATTTCCCGTTAATATGATGAAGTAATTTCTGATACAAAATTTACCTTAAAAAATAGGTAAAACTATGTTTACCTATAAAACATATGTTTACCTATATAAAATATTCACTATTTTCAATGAAAGCATTTTGTTTATAACTTTAGGATAAATTAAAATGATACCTGTTTTTTTGCTTCCATTGACTCAAATTAAGTCTTACCAAAATTTTTTCCGAAATAATAAAAAAATTGATATGCTAAATAGTAATTTTAGTAATTATAATTAATGTCTAAAAATAGTTTGTTTTTCTTATCACAATCTTATAATTGTAACATGAAAAAGGCTAAATAGGCATTTTTCTGATAGAATGCACGCAGTATGCATTTTTAAGTACATTTTTAAGATAAAATTGATATTGAGAAAAGCATTGCCGATAAAGCTCTACTGTCCCCTCTCTTTTTCTATTACGACAGAGAGTAATCAGTAAGAGTTAAAAAATGAGACTTTATTATACAAAACACATTTTTTTACCCATGTCAGATTGGTTACATACTCGAAGGCCGACGATTCCACCGGACCGATCAGAATCCATTTACGACTTTAGGAATTGGAATCGGTGTTTCGGATCATGGAAGTGTTAATGCATGAGGTATCACAAGGACCGGAGGAGAATTCAAAATGTTGCTCCTACGAAGACCAAACGACCAATAACGAAAATGTAGAAACTATAACTGAAAAAAAGAAGCCTCAGATTTCATTAAATAAAAAAGAGGATTACACGGACATCTCTTTTGAAAATATCACGTACACCGTTTCCTTGGGATTCAACAAAGGTAAATTATCATCATCGACGTTTTTTCCTACTTCCACCTTTCTCAGTAAAGCTAAATAAAAATAATGATTTCGACTAAAGATTAAAATGAATTTCAAATTCTTTTCCGTGACTTAGTTTACGATAACAATTTCTATGAAGAAATTGTTGATTAAATTCTTCTCTGTACTAGAATGACTTCATGTTAAAAAAAAAAGCGGGAATGAAAAGTGCATAATTACAAAACTACATCTAATAAGCAAGAGAAAATCAGTAAACAAGCAAATATAAATCGAGGTGTTGTGTCAACTTGAAGATGAAAATAGTTTTGAACTTTGATCGATTATTTTTTTATATGGAATGGGATTACACATTTTGTTGCTCTAAATGTTAACTTAATATTTTCCAGAAGTGAAAGCTCCCTTATCAATAGTGAGTACAAATAAAATATTTTCTAAAATAAAGGTAAAGATCTATTAAGGTATCTACTGAATATTTAATCTAAACCAATGACAGATAAAAACGTGTGATTATAATCGTGTATTATGGAATCTCCTGAAAAATGCTTTCTTAATAAGTATATCAATAGAGTTTTCTTATCAGATTTCTCGTTCTAATCATTATCTTCGAAAATAAGGTTGTTCATCGATAAGGTGTCAATATCATTTATTTATTCTTCGTTTCGAAATTGGTATTTGAATATTTGTATTTGAATACACTAATCAGTATGAAACATGTTTATTTTCAGGAACGAAAGAGATTTTACATGGCATCAATGGCAGGCTTCCTGGGAGTCAACTTATTGCCATTATGGGACCTTCCGGGGCCGGAAAATCCACATTACTCGATGTTCTTTCCGGATATCGAATAACCGGCATTGAAGGCACTGTCTACGTTAATGGAAGTGTTCGAAACTTAAATGCATTTAGAAGGTTCGTTTTCTGCTTTCACATTCTTTCATCACAAATTACAAATAAAAAGATAGAAATTTCCTCAAAACATGACTGAAAAAAAACTGATACATGACTGAACTTTAAAACTGTTTTGAACTCGAGTCCTTCATGATTGTTTTGTCATTTTGTGATTAAGACCTGAGTCAACAATTGTGTCACTGCTTTAGTTACAATAGTTACTATTTGTTTTCCAAGCTTGCCATCTTGTTTTCATTGAATTCGGAAAAGTTCACATTCTTATTTTGTAAAATGATGTGAAAACAATAAATTTCAAAATCGATTAACTATCTACAGATCCAGTGCATACATCACACAAGATGATAGGTTGCAACCTTTATTGACCGTAAAAGAAAATATGAAAGTAGCTGCTGATCTCAAATTGGGAACGGACACTCCCGAGGAACAAAAGAAAAAGATAGTAAGTTCGAAAATAGTTTAACAGGAAGAAGACAATCCGCATGAGATAATAATTTACGTGAGACTCTTATACACATACACATAATATATTGAATTCTGGATCATCGCTTGCCAAAATTGTTTTTTTGTTTTTCTAAAGAGATTATTTTCAATAAATATTTTCGGTATTACTAGAAAATACTCTTTTTGTGCAAAAAAATTGTTTAACGTTAAATCAAAACGGTTTTTTGTTATAGATAGAAGACATCTTAACCACCCTAAGCTTATCAAGCCATTTGAAAACTAAAGCAGAAAGATTAAGTGGAGGTCAGAAAAAGCGATTGTCCATTGCGCTGGAGCTGGTCAACAACCCCACTGTGATGTTTCTGGACGAACCGACTACGTAAGTTCAACGAAAGCGTAGTACATGAATTTTGATAAAATTCTATCAGATTGGGGTCACAACAAAAGCCACAAAGAAATTAGTATACCCACATAACAACACAGAATTATCTTAATATACGATGCATGCATAAAGATTGAAATGACTCAGTCACACTTTACTAATCAATCAAAATGCTTAACCTTTAATTTTCTGTTTGAATCGGTCAAAAGAGGCAACTTTTTTACATCGTCATTTTAATCTTCATTTTTCTAAGATTTATTCAAGGATTCAAAAAACTCAAGTTCATTCTTTCCTGTTTTTATTTCAGAGGTTTGGATAGTTCCTCTTGTACACAAGTTGTTACATTGTTAAAATTCCTGGCTCAACAGGGAAAAACAATTGTATGCACGATTCATCAACCAAGTGCCTCTCTTTTTCAAATATTCGATCAGGTTTACGTATTGTCTGGAGGAGAATGTTTATATCAAGGAGCAGTCAATCAACTGATTCCATATTTGGAAAGCGTCAAACTCCCATGTCCTATGTATCACAATCCTGCTGATTATGGTATTAAATTTAATTAAATCTCATTAAATGAGATTTAAATTTCATTCAACAATTTCTATATAAATATAAATATATAGAAATAATATATATAATAATATATATAATAATATATATAATA
>UCOH01000425.1:0-16465 GCA_900474275.1 Synergus japonicus
ATATATATATATATATATATATAATATACATAACTACAAATAGCGTTTTTAATTCTAGAATGAAAGTGAACGTCTCAGTATCGCAATTGAAGTTCAATTTATCAGAGAGAAGATTACGATCACTAGTAGACTTTTTAGATCTTCTCTCAATCCCAAGTCAGGAAGATATAGAAACTATGAAATCAAACTACCTGGAAAGTGTAAAACAGCCAAAAACGGATTTCACGATTAATAATTTAGTCAGAGTACGTTCAGTAGTTGTTTTGTCTTCGACTGTTATAGGGCAGAATAAGTCTCCCTGCATTACAAGAGATCTCCCAAAGTGCGCGAAATTTGAAACAGAAAGGTTTGAAACAAAATCAGAAAATTCGTAAAAAAATTTCTTAATATATTTGAAAAATTAATTTTACTTGAATTTCAGAAGCGTGATTTCTTCTGAGATCAGTGAAGAGGATTTGGAACAATTATTCAGAATGACGAATGTCTCTGGTTTTGATGATATCGTCTCTCCACAAAATCGAATTAATTTGCTCTTGAGATTCGTAATTGGCGAGGTTGGTTTTTTAACAAATTCTATTCCGAATTATAAACATCTACATATCTATCTCTTCACTTTACACATCAAATATTATAATTAAATACTTTTTCCCTCTATATACACATCAACATCACACTTCCACTACAAGAAAGAGTACATTGTCGACAGAGCGAATAGATATTTAATTCTAATATTTGTTAAGAAAAATTAGGAAATTAAATTTTAAGATATAAAACCCTTAAGCTAATATTATTGTATATTATCTATATTAAAATTAATTTTAAATATTAATATTTTAGCTTTCTTTTCACTTTGGCTATATGACAACGACTGGAAGGCAAAAGCCCTATTTAATTCTAAAATTCTGTACAATATATTTTGAATCGGCAATTATGGAATATGGATTCGCTCTGCAATCTGGCATTGGAACCATTCTTCTTGCGGATAAAACTGAAGCTGGTGTGACGGGATCATATCTCGAGTTAATATCGACTGATGGATCTTACGAAGTGTTTTCTGTTTCATACCGAAAGGTATATTTATTTACATACATAATTATATGATTGAAAAAAGTTAAAGAAGATCAAGTAAAAAATATCTTTTCTTTCTATCCAGGTCAAGGCCAACTGTCCAGACTTTAAATCACATTTTAGAAATGTGGAACGATCCTTGACTGTTAACATCATGAGTTTAAATGTCGTTTTTCATCGACAAGCGTTTATGAAGCTCAACAATTATTGTGCTAATTTTTACAGGTGGCGCGCGCCTCTTTAACCATTATATTAGCTCAATCCGAGGAGTTGATCATCACTTGGATTTTAAATGAACATCAGAGATTCTTAAAGATTTGAAATGATTTTAAGGGATATACTAAAATAAGATTTCTACGAATTTAAGGGGTTTCGTAAAATTTAAAGATATTCAAAAACTTTTTGAATGAATTATTTGAATGTATTATTCGCACCTGTGTGATTATAATCCCTCGGCTTAATTTTAAAATCGAAACCTCATTTTAAGTTAAATATTTTTTTTATTTTTTCAGAAAATGCCATAGCGAGAATATTCAAAATATTGGGGATATGATCAAACGGAATGCAATTTTTTTCATCAAGACTGAATGTGATCCTCCTATTCCGCCTGGTAAGTTCAATTAGAATTGATTCTACTTTAAATTCAATTTAAATTTTAAATTAAATTTAACGAAAATTGCAGGTGCTATTAAACTTAGTTATTCGATCAGATTCAACACACTTATCTTGAAACTCTGCAGCAAAGATGCAGATTTTTTATCTTTTAAAATCATGGGACTAGAAAATGACTGCATCTACAATGTCAACGAAAGAATGATGTTAAGAGCACACCTCACAAGTTTAGTGATCGAAGATTTGGGCGATATCACTCTTTATTCGAAGGTATCTAGCAAATTTCCAATTATTTTTATGTAAATAGCAGCAACAATTAATTATAAAAATAATTATTATTTACGCTTCAAATAAAAATTTCTTAATTCTAAAAGATCCTGACGAATGAAGACGACAAAATGTTTGACCTAAAGTATGTAAGACACACCCCAAAACCATATAAGTGTTCAGAACTTGATACGAACAATGAAAAAGTGATGTCTGATGGAAGCTTTAAACTTTCGATTGGAAGAATAAATTGCGTTTTCATATCAAAGATTTTCTTCGATTGCCAGGTAATCTCTCAAAATACATAAATCTTTAGTTATTTCTAATACATACATATATTAGAAAAAAGATTAAAGAAAATATTTGAAAAATTTGAAAAATTTCAGGTTGCTAGACCCAAGTTCCATCCAAAAAATTTGAGTTTTCCTCATTTTACTCAACAAATGATATGTGTAATTAGATATTTTTTCGCTCTGCATACATGCTCATTTTGTCAATCGAATTAATATTTTTTGTATGAAATCAAACGATAGAATTTTAAGGCCAGATTCGACTGTATAGAGCGAAAAAAATATATCTATTTTTAATACATATATTTTTTTTTTGTGTAAAATGAAGAGATGAAATTTTGCAATAGATAACTTGACCTTATGATCTTTCAAACTTTTTTTGACATATTACTTTCAGCATTTTTTGAACCCATTTATAAGTTTTGTGCGGTCTCGAGTCGCTGAATATTTAAGAAACTTTTTCTTCTGGAGCATCACTGAGTTTATGAGAAGTGAAATTAAACTTCAGGTCTCAATTGATCTTCAAGGGCCTACATTCCTTTTCCCTCAAAAGAAAGACTATCCGAATCTTTTGGTATTCGACCTAGGTTCGGAATAAAAAAGATAATTGCAATATTTCTAAAATCAATAAAGAGTCGTTGCATATATGTATACTTTTTGTAAAGTATTTTTTTTTAATAATTCTTACACAAGAGAAGACGCTAAATATGTATATGGAAGACCCTATAACAAAGGAAAGTTTATGCTAAATTAAGAAGAAGGTTCAAAGACTATATATAGAAAAAATCCCATATTGATCGCGCGTCTTCTCTTTTTTAAGAAATCTATATCTTTTAGCAATTTAGTTTCTCTAATATTGATAATTGCACTTGATATTTGATCATCACTTACGGTAATTACTTGAAAAATAAACAAATTTATTAGGTATATTTATTATTTATATGCAACAACTCTAAAATTCTGCGAAGAGATTTTTAAATCTCATGTTAACTGGTTTCTCATTTTTAGGTATTTTGACAATAGAAAATTTTCTGAAAACTAGCGAATTGATAAAACATGGAAAAATTAATAACGAATCAAATACTTGTGTAATTGATAATTTTTTGGTAAAACTTAATTCGATGAGTTTTTCAAGAGCAATTATGACTCTTGGTGGAAATTTGGAGATTCAAGTAAGATTAGACACATTTTCCAAAAATTGTTACAATTATTTTTTTTTTCACGGAGTTCTATAGCATATGTAAATATATATATATAATTTTAAAAAATCATCTTTTAGGAACCAATCGTAGAACCAATACATTTTCGCTTTGATTTAAAACGAAAAATAATAGATCGTAAAGTCATAGGTCATCAAATGCACGATCAGTGTTTGTGTCACATTCAAGGTTCAATAGATACGATAACCATAAATTTAGGACAAAAAGATCTCGCCTCGGTCTTTTCTATCTGGGAAGACAACCTGTCGAAGACTTTCCTAGCAGGAAAGATATTGGGATACGATGAAGATTCGACCTCGCAAAAGAAAATTGCAAGAAATGAAGATGCAATAGTACAGAAGTTGGAGGAATTTTTTTCACAAAACAAACATCCGGTGTGCGAAATTAACTTGAAAGTGATTTTAGATGGATTGCAACTGAATTTATTCTCAGACACAGAGGAGGTATATTTTCGTCGCACCGGTTAAGAAATTGATTTAAATTCTGACAAGATGCACTACACATTGTTAGTTTATTTTTTTAATTTTCTTTCTTTTCGACTCCTTTAATTCAATATTATCTGCTCTAATTTTTAGAATTTTATTTTCTTTTCACAATTTATTTTGATTTTTAAATCTTTCATTGGTAACATTATACACATATATATATTTTTATTATAATTTTTAATTTTCGATCACAGACAAGACAGAAAGAGAGCTTATAACTCAAGTTTTATTAAAAAATAAATCGTTAAATAGAAAGCAGGTTAATCATCGTTTTAATATAAGAAAATATTTCCTTGTTTTGTCAGGTTTTAAGCTCGCCTGTGCGAGATTTGAACCACGGGTTGTGTAAATTCATTTTTGGAGAAATGAGCACTTCATTAGAACTTTTCAATAATAAAAGCCTATTGATGAAAGTCTCGGTTCGAAGCTGTGAATTGGAAGATATGCGCAAAAGGGCAGTTGTTGTTAAAAAGTAGGCACTTGTTTCATATTAAATGAATATTTTTTTAGATTAAAAATTTAAAAAAATACTCTTTTTTTATTGCAGAATAATTCAATCACCGGCAAAACGAATGGGAATTAATTCTGATTCAGGAGTTTACATATCGATGCCTCCAGCCCTAGATTTTTCCTTTACTAGAACCTCGACAGGAGATACGTGTCTAGATATGCTTGTAGAGGAATCTCGAGTCAACTTGTGTGTACCTTTTTTGTTAGATTTAGGCCAATACTTTCTGGATTCGATACCTAGTGAACAAATCGACGAAGGGGTCGTTAACGAGGGTTACGAGGGCAATGACCAGTATGAATTTGTAAGTTATACAAAATTTTATCATCCTGAAAATAAAATGCTCTATTATAATAATTTGTTTAAAATGATTTTTAGATAATCAGCACGAAGGAGGATTACCGAAACTTGTTAGATCTTAATCTGAGCGCAGAAGAACAATCAGGTAGTTTGATTGTATAAAAAAGAAAAAAAGACGTCAAACATTAAAATTATATAAAATAAATGTCTTCTAGGTTCTTCGATTTCAATAAGAGTTCGAAAACCAGAGTTGCTCCTATTCAGTGATCTCAGTGCCAGTAACGCCCATGCAATTTTACTGCAAGCGGAATTGATGATCGAATCTAGTTGCCACAAAGGATTGTCATCAATTGTCTGCACGTTGTCGGATGTTCGAGCCAAAAGCAAAAGTCAACAAAGATACCTGCGACAATCTCCTCACTGGCTTTTGCTTCCTTGTGATGTCGAAATTTGTAGAAAAGAGAAAATACAAGATGTACAAATCAGTGCAATTGTGAGCTCGATTGATCTACATCTCTCTGTTGGCACCATCTGCACTTTCACGGAGGTAAATTAAACATTTAAATTACTATGTTATTTGGAATAATTATATATTTTTTAAGACTTTTAATTAAATAAAAATCCATTTCTTTTAGATCATTAGCGACGCTTTAAGCTTCTTTAAAAGGTCTGATTACCAATTAACCTCTCACACTATAACTCGAGATTTTAATTCACACAATGATCTTTGGTCACCAAAATCTGTGTCCCACATTCCTTATAAGGAAACTAAAAAGGGTGTGTTCTCTACTTTTATAAACCAAAAAAATTGATAACGCATTTTCTCATTAAAAAAAATCCTGCTTAATATCAATTGTAATTTTCAGCAGATTTCTCGAGCCACCCTATAGCTTCTTCTGAATGTGATAGTCAAGTAAGAGTTTTCGAACTGAAACCTGTATCGATCCATGTGCAATTGGAAATGGAGGAAACTGAGGAACGTATTTCGATAATAAAAGGGGAATCAGAAATCAGTGGAATTATCAACGACTGGGACAGCAACAATTTCCAGATGCAATCTAGTTTGAAGCTTTATGTCTATTGTTATAATGTTAATACCAAGACTTGGGAACCTTTCATCGGCCTCTGCCCGGGAAATAACGGCCATTATTTACCATGGACTGTGACATTCAAAGTAAATATATATTTATTTTTAATAAAAATATGTAATTTTCTTTTTTAGAAGAAATAAATTATTTCGATTAAATAACTCTTAATCTCTAGATGTACCAAGGTGAAGCTTATTCCTTGAGTTCTTGGCTAAATTACTCTCAGCAGCCGATAAGAAAAATTGTCCCGAAGAAGAGGAAACGGGAAATGGACAGCAGTGAAGATGAAACAAATGAGGATATGATTTTCATTCCTCCAAATCATGTAACATCTTCGAAAATTGCTGGTACGATCATTTAAACGAGATATTAGAGCTCATTTTTTTTTTATTTAAAAAAAAAAATGACTATATCTTTCTTCCAGAAGTAAACTATAATTTCGAATGCGACGATTCGGATTCGGACAATAATAGCGATTCAGAGAACCTGGCAAAACCTTTCAGTCATCTTTTTAATAAAGATATAAGTGATGAAGAAGGAAGCGGCGATTCTGATGATTCGAGTAAATGCGAGGACGAAGGCTTAGAGTTGACGCCAGAATGTCTTGCAGAACCGAGTAATTGTTTCAAAATACATACACTAAATTCGAAATCTAATCTCAATATTTAATAGTTTTATTTTACACTTTTCGGTGTATTATAATTCTATTTAAAAAGCCGCGAGTACAGCTGCAGAAGAAAAAAGAAAATAAAAACTTAATTACAATATTTGTGTTCAGTAAAATGAAGAAATCAAACACTTTGATATTAGAACTTGAATTCAACTTTCAAAGTAAATAAAAAGGGGAATACTTAAAAATATACAGACGAAGACTATAATGAAGTTTGGTATTAATATTTCGTAAAAACGTTTCATTAAACGAATTTTGCAGGTAATACTGTCATTGAGACACCAATAAAGAAGAACGCTCGCGCCACTTATTTTATTATTATTGCAAAAGATAGAGTAGATTTCACAGTCTCGTCTAATACAATCGCAATGATGGAAATGATTTACAGTATATATGCAAAGAGGAAGTGCGGTATTCCGATAGTAGTCACAAAAAGTGGGAAGCTTAATTTACAGAATAACATAGGACATGCAAGTACAATAGAATTTTTTATAAAAGAAGAGGTGAGTGCAGATTACTGTTTATGAAAAACTAATTGACAGCAGATTTAATGTATAAATCTATTAAAATTAAACATAGATCAATCATTTTTTTATATTGATGTTTTTATTAGGGAAGTTCTGAAAATCAAGCACGCCTAATAGCTGCAAAAAGTTTCCACGAGACTAATTCTCCACCGAGCATTCCAAGCAGTCCGGAAAATGAACCTTTTTCTGCAACCATAAGCCCCACAAATATTGTTAATATTGATTGTGAACTTTCCGATAAAAACGGAATCTCTCAGGATTGCAATTTGGAAATATTTTCACCATTTGCCAATGAATCTTTAGTTAATATTTACAAGAAAATAACATCTGAACGTCTTCGGATTATGGTTGAAGGTATATTAATTTTCTTTCTTTATACAATACAATTTTTAGTGAATAAAATTTAAATAAATTTCAATTTGCAGGATTTGATGACGTGCAAATTTATTGTCCAAGGAGAAGGGGATGCAATCAAGTAGCTTTACACCCTTTGAAAAATGGAATTCGCTATCATCTAATTGTAGAAATGATGATTGATAGTCATCTTCACAGAACTATTTCAGTGCGTTCACCTCTTCAGGTAAAAAAAAAAGTTGTTCCAGGATTAATTCAAATATGCGCTAAAAACCATGTGAATCCCACTTTACAGCAATTATGGTGTATTAAATTTTTTCTTAAAATCGGCCATTATCGGGCTATAATATCGAATTCGCCAAAAAAAAAAAAAAAATATCAAATCAACATTTAAATATTTTTTTTCAGATCCATAATGAAACATCCTTCGCAATAGGCCTATACTACAAAAAGCAATTAGCCGAGAAGCTACAAATAGCGCACACTGCAGGAGGGAAGGCTTTGAATCCATTTGATGACAATATAAGAATGACAATTATCGAACCAGATAAAACCTATAATGTTCCTTTATTTATTGCTTATCACTTTCCAATATACGTGTTACCTGCATATCTAGAGTGAGTACTATTTTTCTATTTTAGGCTTCGAACAAAAGAATACAAGTATAAGCACTGTGATGTGAAAAATTAATACTCTCTTTTGTTTTTTTTTTTAACTGTAATTTCAGTGTTAGGAACTACGAAGTTAGTGAGGAAGGATTTTTTTGGAGGGAATTGAGTGATAATTTGTATGTTCCTAAAGATATTTATTGTAAAGAAAAGGAAAACGACTCTTCGGTTGTATTTGGAGTAAAGGTAATTTGCTCGAAGCAACAAACGGCAAGTCACACAAATAGCCAAGTTCCAGAGTACCTGATACGAATGTTACCGCCTCTTATATTCGAGAATAAGTTGCCTTTTGTAATAGATATAAGCATACCATGTGTTGACTACGAAATGAGAATTGAACCAGGAGAGAGGACTAGCGTTTATTGTATAAAGTGTAACAGTGCTAAACAGATTATTTTTAAGGTTTGTCTCTGAAAATAATCTCTTTATTGAAAATCTAATCGTTCCATTTTACTCAAGAAGTATGTGTACTAAAATTAAACACTTTTTCGCTTTAGACGCATATTTCTATTTGAAAAATATGAATCATCACTTACAGGGAGATAAAATATCTATAAATTGTAATATTTTATCTCTCTATACTATAATCATCAATTTCAATTTTTAAGATTCAAAACTACTTGGACACTCAGTGGAGTGGAACGTTTCAATTAACGTCCAGTTTAGAGAAGAAGTGTGTAAAAATGTTTAGTGATAGTGAATCAGATTTTACGAAACCCTTTTTGCTGTGCGTTGAACTAAATAGACTTACAAATTGGGTTGTTGTTATTTATGCACAGTTCTGGATTGTAAATAAAACTGGCCTACCTCTCAGTATCAGGGTAAGTTTAAAATAAAAATTCTTTAACAGTTTTATCATCCTGAATACACATTTGACAATTTTCATTATATCAAATTTTATAGATTTTAGAATTTCATATACATATATCTGTGTTTATTTTAAATTATTTTATTTGATTTTTCTCTATAGGAATCACAGACGAATGTGATGTACGAAATTCCAGAAAACGAACTTGTCGTTTTCTCCCAAAAAGAGAAGAGAAGAAAACGAGTGATAAAACTCAAAGCGCAACAATCGGGATGGTCTCCATCGTTTAATCTGGATGGAATAAGTTCAATGTCTTTAATCCTGTGCAGGGATATCGAGAGACGAAGAAAGTATCGAATCCTCTCAGAAAGTTTAATTTCTCACTTAGCACCCGTTTTTACGAAAATCGTCACCTTTTTACCCTATTTTTTCGTCAGTAACAAAACGAAAAAGGCTTTGAGGTTCATGGAAGAAAATGAGGAGGCTGATTTGTGGAACGATTTGCTTCCTGGACAAGAAATGGCTTTTTGGCCCTATACAGAGTCTATGAAAATGCGAGTCAAGTGGAAGAACAGTCAACTAGTTTCTCAACATTTTGATATGATCGTAGTTGGAAAAACTGTTCTTAGAATAGATAACGGGGTTGGTATCATGCAAGCAAATTTCATGCAAATTGCATGCAAATTTCATGCAAATTTCCACGTTTTCAGTAAAAAGTAGATTTCATTTTGTTTGCGTTGTAAACTGGAAATTTCGCTTATGAAAGCCTTTTTAATATTTATATTAATTTTAGACGGCCTTGTCTGTTCATATCGATGGAGGAAGCAGTTCCCCTTTTAACATAACATTTGAAAAGTTCCAAGACGGAGACGCTCCTGTCAGAATTGACAATCTCTGTAATGATTTGTTCCTAAAAATCAACCAAATAAACTTAGGACAAGCGACGCTTCTAAATCCTTTACAAAATTTAATCTACACGTGGGATGATCCAACAAAAGACAGAATGCTTATTTGGAACGTCTACAACAGTAAAACAAAAGGATATTTAGCTCAGTTCGCGAAGGTATTTATTATAGGTTTTTCTACTGCTATAAAAGCAGAAATTGTGCAAAAATAATCAAAATAAATAAAAATCGTGTTATCTACTATTATTTTAGGACGGGTATGGGGAAGAAACTGTCCTTTTACGAACTTTGAAGCGCTCTTCTACTTCACTTTCAAAGAAATTCATCGTATTAGAAGAAAAAGCATTAATTTTGGGAGGTAGCAGCAATGAGGATACAGACAGCGATGCCGAAATTGATTTGTTAAAGTTGGATCAAGTACAAAATAGTAAATCTATTGTCTATTGGGTGAGCTATATGGAAGGAGAACAGCGAGTTTTAATGTTTACACAAGACGAAAGTATTTTTCTAAAAGTAAGAAGCGTTGTTGACCCAGAGATCAGTGAGAAGGAAGTTTTCTTCGCCATTTCTGGAATTGGTCTCAGTCTTGTGAGTTACATATGTAAATCTTACTTTTCAATTATACTTTATATACATATTTCATTCTCTTTATAATATATGTATGTATGGACAATACTCATTTGTCTGTATAATAACCGAGGAGTTAATAACTCTTAAATTATCAATATTATCTTTCTTTAAAAGAATAATGTACGCAACTTGTAAAAATAATTTTTCTTCAAAGGTGGCAAATTCGAACGAGGAATGCAGAGAACTTGCATACGCCAGTATAATAGATTCTGCAGCCCATTGGGAGGTCCTTGACGGGAAAAAGTGGAAATCCCTGACACTCGAATTAAGCGCCTGGATTGAAAATAAATATATCAGTAGCGCAAAACAAGTCCAATTTGAAAACTTTATCGACGTGAGTTTAAATTTGTAATATAATGTGTATCATTATCAACAAATATATTCCTTCTACCCTGACCCTTTAACTCATTTTTCATTTATGAGTTCAGATTTTACCTTTCTTTTTTCATAATTGCAGATTGATCTTTCAAAAATGTACATGAACAAGCCCTTTTTTGGCGAACTTCGAAGAACGTACTCTCCAGGAATTTGGCTGCATTATAGAAACTCCGCGACCTACACATATTTTCAAGGAAATTTTCACAGAATGCAGGTACAAATTTTGAAAATAAGATATGTATAAATGCATAATTAAAAGAAGACAAAAATTTATCTGGCTATAAAAAAAATTATATATGAAACATTTTTTTTCTATACATTTTAGATAGATAATCAACTGCAACAAGTCTCGTTTCCAGTGATGTTGCACACATCATTGCAAAAGTCTCTGACGCATGTAATGGAGAACCGAAAGCTAAAACACTTTGTGGAGTTTTGTTGTTTGAAACAATATAAAACTACATGTACAGTTTTTAAGTATGTGAATAAAATATTTTTCATAGTTAAGCTGCACTTACACCTTTTAGGAAAATGTTCTTCTTCGCACATTTTGTGGGGAAAATGTGTGGAAAATGTACGGATGAAACAAACTTATGGGATAGTCACATGCGGTAGAGTGAGAAGAAGAACATTTTCCTAAAAGGTGTAAATGCAGATTTAAGGCCAATCATCAACTCAATTAAACGTTATAATAACAATATCTGTAAAATGCAAAAAAAAATGTACCCTTTCCTTTCAGAGAAGTAAGTTTAATTGTTAGAGAATTCAGCTTGAATCTACAAGAGGACTTTTTGATATGCTTGATAAATAATCTGTTTCCAAAGAGATTGGAAACGAAACATTCTATTGCTGTTAGATTGCGAAAGGATCTCACCACTATTCACGTAACTCCTTTTTATACCGAAGAAAAGGTTAGAATATTTTGATTACATATATGTATATCTATTTAGAAACCGTACTTATTTTATTTGCTCTACAAAATATACATTTTCTATATTGCAGAACTTGGAAAAACAAAAGAGTGATATTATTGAGCATCTCTACATTTCACCGATTACAATACATCTCAAGCTCTTAGCGAACGCGAATAGTATAAATGTCAATCAATCTAATGAAGTGTCTGAATACTGTACTTTTGTGAGGTGCATGTATGATTATGCTTGCAGAGGAGCTTTCGAGAAAAGTGCAGAATTTAGGTTTACTTCTTCAAAATGTTGATATTCAAAGTACTTTTCTGAGACAGAAAAAAAAAAACGTTTTAAATTTATTTTTCAGATTGCCAGCCTATGAAACTGACTGTCTGAAAATAAATAACAAGAAATGCTTTTTGAATATCTGGCATTATTATACTGGAAAAATCTTGCAACAATTCAATGTCCTAATACTGTCAGTTACTGTCTTAGGAAACCCGTACGGATATAATTTTAAATCATCCGAAGAAAGGAGCGACGAATCCAATTCGGTGAGTAACCTTCCCAAAGAATTTAACTTAAAAACCTGTACCACTTAAAAGGTTTTTTTATTTTTAAAGATAATGATTTGCGAGGACGAATTCGCAGAAAAATTAAGCTACGATATTTCGTGCCTTCTGGGATATTCTACTTTGGATACAATGCAGACTACTCATTTCACTTTCCAGGATGCAGAAAGCAACGATCTTTCCGTGAAGGTAAGAATTTTCAATTCTGTATGATATGATTTAAAAAAGCTGTTATATTTTTAATGTCGATTCTTATGGGATTTTGCGTATGTATTTATATATAATGTCCCTAAAGAAGTATATATTTTATGTTCTAAAACGTCTCACAATATGAAGATTTGATGAAAATTGTGAAAGTAATTTTTCACATAAAATGTTATTTGTGCCTATTTTCGTAAATATAGGCAGCGAGTCAAAATTGAGAGTAAACGCTATTCGGAACAACTTGTCCAATATTTTAAAGATTTAGTGGTCATCTTTTCTGAAAAAAAAAATCTTGTAGGAATCGCATTAAAAATTTATCATGATGAATTCCTACCTTCTCCTATTAAGAAAATCTAGATTTTTAATAATGTACGTTTAATTAAAGACAGTGAATTCGTATGTGGAAAATATGGAGGAGTCATTGCCGGTACTTTTGATCAACAATTCCTTCTCTGTCGATATGGAACTGCAGCTTTCAGGCTTAATCATAAAGCCAACGGACAGTGAGTAATACTTTAAATGGTAAAAATTTTCGATGCTAAATTTTTTCTCGTCATTGTAACATTTCAGATGCACATCAAGAGGAGTTAAGGTATTTTTTTAAATCAGTTGCGAAAGGATTACTAAGGCTTACAAAAAAAGAAGGCAAGGCTTTCCAAACTTATCCAGGACTAATTACGGATACTATTAAAAGGTATTTTTAATTAGTATACAAATTTATATTTTATCGACCGTTATCAAAGTTATGTCTATTAATTTTCGTTTCAGAGCTCAGGAAGTAGGCTACAAATTTGTTGCCAGAGCGCGTTTACCACGATACATCGATCCTTATTCGGTAATTAGAATTAAAACAATTCTGATTTAGAGATTCTTATGCAATTTTGCCCAGTCATAATATCGTGAATTTCATATGAAATCTTGAATAATTTTAAAATTAACACAATTTACATTTTTAGGGCGTTGAACTCTACTCATTACACAAAGCGAAGGGCTTACATTTACTGAATGTAATAAATAAAAACTGTTACTCTCGTAAAGACTCTTACTGGGCACATTCAGCACTTTCTAACGATGGAAAGCACGTCGCCCTCATATCTTTAAGGTAATTCTATTTTTCTACTGAAAAATAGTTTAATTTAATACCTATTATCAACATCATTCACTATTTATTAAAAATACTTTGTTACTTTTTAAATCGTTCTGTAGGCACAAAATTTAAAGACGTATTTAGAATGCCTTGAGAACGTTATTTAGCTTGACTTAGGACATTTTGTGCCCACTCGCGGTATTTTTTCTTCCCCAATTTGGCTTTATTTATTTTTCTAAAATAATTTTTGTCAAGAGAGAGAAGGTAGCCTTTTCTAAGAAAAATTAGTGTAACAAAATGTTTGGAAAATCTTTTAGGAGAATATTTCTGATTGAACACAAAAGTATAGGGGCACCTTGGACTGTAGAATGGAGCATTGATATCAAGCAACTTTCCGAACCACCTATTGTTAATGGCAACAAACTTGCACTTCACATTAATAAGGTATGATTTCATTAAATATACATACATATATGTAAAAATGAAGCTGCGAAGCTTAAATACATATACAAATATTTGACGAAATTTCTACAAAAATATTTTCAAATCTTACAATTACATAAAGTAGTAGTTTTGTTTATATTTTTCTTCTTCAATCTAATTAAATTTCTCATAAAAATGAATTAAAGAATCAACAATAAAACACTTTTCAAAGTGAGTTATAACGCTACTTCTTTAATTTTTGTAAAACTTTCAAAAGTGGAAGATTTATTTTTGAAGGTAAATGATCAAAGTTCAGCACTAATTATATTTTATGCAGCAAATTTACACATTACTTACAATTATTTCTTAAATAACTATCTACAAATTAAAGAATTAAGTTTCCACAGCGGAAATTCGAAAATAATAACAAAAATTAAACTTGGTGCGTTGTTGCCATAAAGCTGAGAAATTAAAAAAACTTTTAAAAACGCGTGGGAGTAAAAAACGTTATTTACCTCAAAAGAGAAGAAAACAAGATTAAGAAACGTATTTGCGAAGAAGTAAAATTTCTATAAATATCGATTTGAATAACTTTGTAAAATATTGTTAGTTTTTTTTTTCAATGATTATTTTTAAATTAGTACTTTACTCTAATTTAAATTCACTGGTGGCCACTAGTCACAAATATGTAGTAATAATAATTCAAGCTTTGGATGCTGAGCATTTTTTAATCTTTATTTAATATTTTCAACTAAAAATTGCAACTACCGGATTTAATTTCTTTCTAGAACATGGAAAAAAACTCGATGGTTGTGACAACCACTTAAATAGTAAAACATCGTATGTAGAATTACTAATTTGTGGTTGCTATAACCATACATGTAATTGTGGCGACTATTGTGAAATAATAATAATAATAATTATTATTATTATTATTATTATGATTATTCATTCAATAGTTCATAGTTGTCACATAACTGTGGTTCATCATGCCATATAATAGTTGTGGTTGTTCTGGAAACCACAAATTGTATGAGATGGCTGCATCATCTAAAAATAACTACAAAAATTCAAAACAATTGAATGTAGGTGGTTATAGTCAATCGAAAGTGTTCAATAAACTAAGATTGATTAACAATTTAAAATTCAAATGATGTGAAGAGAATCGATTTTTATAGAGTCGTCACCATGAGACTATAAAATTCTCACCTTTTTGGCAATACTTTGAATATAAAGAAAATAAAAATAAATCTCTAGTAAAATCACAATTAAATATAACTCTTCTGTCTCGGCACATCATTACATCCAGGACGAGAAGATGTCATCTGTGGTCGATTGGTACTTGGAAAGTAAGGAAGTCGCAGTATTGGAGTGGCTGTGTCGCAAGATAAACATTGCCATGATCCTAAACATGGAGAGCAGTACTTGTCCTCGAAATGATGCATAAAATGTTAAAACTCAACTATGTCAGATTGATGTATATTTCAACTAATTCTCTACAATAAATCTTATTAAGAGACGATGTAAAGGAGAGACGATAATCTCCCTACAATTGCGTAATTTATTCGCTTTTTCCGAAGTTAGATTGCAGATCACTGGATAAAGTACGTCTAGTTTATTTCATAATTTATTTACAAAAAGTCTTAGTAAATTACACTTACAGGCATCTCCACTCGAACTAAAGTAAATAATTTAAGAGCTACACGTATTAAGATGTCTATAGAGTAGAATATTTTGGGTTTGGGGGAGAAGTCAAGTTCAGGGAAGTGCCCTTGTCATCCTTATTTTATACTTCTTGAGAAGTTTAAAAATTCTTCGACTAGAGCCGAATATAAGGATCGTCCGTTAAATCTTTTTCTATAGTCAAGGTAGTAAATCGATGAACTTACGTTCTCGAGTAGATTTCCATCTCCTATTTTTTTCTTTACAAAGTAGCATCGTTTGTACAATCGATGATAAATCAATGTTAATAGGAATCCCTCGACAAATTTACTTGAATTTAATTATTCATTTTGGAACACTTCACTTGTCTCGGAAATTTAATTAGTCCACTTTTTACACATCGAGACGCTCCCTCATCTTTTATCATCGCAGTTATCCATTTTACTCGTATTAGCGCACGAGCAGGTTTAAAAAATCGCCTTTTTTCTTTTAAATAAAATAAAATATATGCATATGTATAAAGAACGGAAGAATTTCATTCTTTGCTAAAGTGCACGCGAATGACTATTCGTTATTTCGCTTAAGCTAGTGTCTGGTAAACCCTGTCCCCATTCCCCGTTCCACCCCCATCCCCACATTTCACGCACACCCAAGTGTCCGATCCCTCCCCACCCCCTCCCGGCCGAGCAACAACGTACGTATCAAATGAAACAAATTTTCACTCTTAAAAATCGTTTTCACCACATTTTCACCTCTCCCTCTATCCCTCACCCCTCTCCCTCCCGCCCTCCACACACACACACACACACACACACACACACACACACACAC
>UCOH01000426.1:0-10602 GCA_900474275.1 Synergus japonicus
ATATATATATATATATATATATATATATATATATAGCAGCGTTTTACATCTGCATTCGCAATTTTTATTCACGAACTATAATTTATGTATTTCAGCGTCAGTTGTCAGATTTTATAACAAAAAGTTAATCACCAAATGAGAAGAGTTCAATATCAGCTACAATGAGTACTTGGTACGAAGAAGATTTTCTTCTGGGACTATTACCTGGCATTATTCAACCAGAAACTGAAAATACTGTAATTGAACTAGATCCTTTAGTAGCTCAAGGATTGAGTCCAATCGATAAATTGAATGATGATTGTCTACGACTTATTTTTCGCTATCTTCCAATTATCGACAGAGTCAGGATTGAATCAGGTAGGATTTTCAAATACTAGGGCCGGTGCACCTGATTTGGCCACCGTAAGTCCTGTTGCGGCCACCAGCAATTTTTATAATTTATTACGGTTCCATTGGCTCTATTGCATTTTGACATACGCAGTTTGATGGCTCATCAAAATACTGCATTCGTCAACATACATAACGGAACCATAATATATTAAGAAAATTGTAATAGTAACCACAATAGGAGAAGCGGCCAAAATCCGTACACCGGCCCTATTAAGATTTTAGTTAAAAAAAAAAAGCAATTCTTAGCAAATAACAATTACTGTTTAGAATAGAATATTTAATTTTATATTCCATTTTAGTTTGCACAAAGTGGAGAGTACTCAGTAAAGAATCTTGGTACACTTTTAAAAGGCTTGATTTATCTCCCCAATCTTGGGGCTGGACAGAAAAAACCAAAGGAAGCAATATAGATAATCGCGTTTTTGAGAAAGTTTTTAAACGTTGTGGGCAATATATAAAAATCATAGATCTCTCCATACGAAACTATCCTTCTCACAAAACAGGATTATTCCAGAATTTAAATCTGAAAACAATAGAGTTGATATGCCAGTTATGTCCAAACATGGAGGCTCTAAATCTTACAGATGTAGAACTTGATCAAGTAAGGCCACACAGAATGATGAACCGAAAAAGGAGGTATATGTTTTTAAGTGCCTGCGAACGGAGAAGAAGATGTGAACATGCCTCTTTACATGAGTGTGCAAGAGAACTTTGTTTGTGTGAATTTGCAGACATTAGAGATTATGAATATCCAATGGGCCCTACATTATTAACGGAAGAAGAAGTTCATGAAATGATGGAATTGTTAACATCTCGTTGTCATAATTTAACGAAATTTGGAATGGGTATGCAGTGTTTGGGATATTCCGCTGATGATTTATTTAAACTGTTTGACAAAATGAGAAACGTGAAACATCTTAGGCTTATAGCGGTTCAAGGAATTTGTCTGACGCATTTATCGTTTGACACGATTGAAGAATTGTTTTTGGGAGCTTATAATGGAATTTACCCTGATCACCTTTGCAATGTAATTATATTTAACCCTTTCAAACGTAAAAACATACATGCAACATCTGTAAAAAAATCTACTAATCAATTCCAATATTATAAAATTAATCTTCCAACAGGTTCTCGGAAAATTCAAAAAATTGAGCACGTTTGTTGTGGACACCTGTCGCTACATTGACGATTTAGGAATGCTAAAATTATTATCTCAAGCTGTTACCTTAAAAAATTTAGGATTAATCGGAGATTCTTATTCACTCTCAGAAAATGGAATTAAGTACATTCCACAGTTTATTAACTTAGAGAAACTAAATGTCAAAAGCAACAATTTGATTAACGACGAGTTTCTTGAAACATTGGCTGTGAAATGTGAAAAGCTTAATTACTTGAACATTTCCTGTAAGTGATAAAACTTAATTTTATATAAACAACAATTTTAGTATATTAAAGCAGAATGTCATCTTATAAAAATTCTCTTTTTTAGGCTGTGAGAAAGTAACCAATAACGGAGTCTTAAGTATCTCAACCCTGCCAAATCTTGAACATCTAATAATGTCACAATTGACTTATGTGAACGACAGATTTTTAGGCAGATTTCACAATTTACGAGTCCTAGATTGCCAAAATTGTCCACAAATGAGTGACGAGGGTCTCTGTATTTTAGTTGAACGATCTTCCGAACTCAGAATTTTAATGCTTGAAGGTTGCAAACACATCACAGAAAAACTCCTAGACATTGCAGTCGAAGCAACCGAGACTCGTTCAAACAACACCGTCCTAAATATCAGCATAAACAGCTTTGATGTTTCAAAATTTAATGAAGCATCACCCTTATTACGCGTTGTGTACAAAATCACACGCCAAGAATCCCGAAGAATGGACTTTAAAGAAGAGTATTTCCCTGTCGAGGAAGACAATTTCGTAATTCCCGAATTCTGTAATCTTCAGAAATTCATGTCCTTATAAAAAGTAGAATATAAATTTAAATAATATTCTGAAAAAAAGGAACTAAAATCGAAAGTTTCGATTTAATGAAAAAAAAAAAACGGTTTATTGTATATTTTCTCCGGGGCGAATTTCTCTTCATAATTTAATTTTGTTTTATTGTAACAATTGATTTTTTATCGTGGGTTTCCAACCCCATTGATGCTTCCAAGCGAGAGTACATTTTATGTGGTGCTTCTCAGGAGGAGTCTGTTGTTGTCCGAGAGACAAAAGCGAGCACTCATCTCAGTAAAGTGATTGTGTTCAACCGTGGCTCTTGCTTGAAGTTTTCCACTTCGTGTGAAAAGCTTCGATGTGCTCCAGATTAACACCTGAAACAAAATTGTATGTATATATATTTTTTTTGTATATACGAGACCGATTGTGCTCGTTTTTCGTATTTGAATATATTATTCAAAATTATTAATGATAAAACTTCGTATGTTTTAAATAAGTTTATATGCTCGTAAATTTAATTTTACGAACCTGCACTTTTCGCTAATCCTTCGGGACTGACAGTGAGTGCCTTTTGGTCTTCGGTGCTGCATCCGGTTAGTAAGGTGACTACTGGAATTTCCGAGTCACTTGTCAATCCGACTTTGGATTGTTGGGTGAGATAATGACAGCACTCGATGATTTGGAAGTAAAGCCAAGCCTCCTTATCTTTTGGTCTCGGACCTTTAATTAGAGGAAGTGGTAATCGTTCATGAGGTCTCTGTGCCCTGAGAAAACGAGATCCGCGTCTTAGTTGTCCTTCCAACCATCTAGTAGCTTCTCTCGCCTGACTGCTCGTTCGCTTCACTTCGTCTAAAGCAGATACCACTAAAAGCACAATATATTACAAAATATTATTAATTTTATTCGACAGTTTTTAAATCTTTGATTGGATAGTATTATTAAGTTAGTCTGTTTTCTATCTTTGGTACGACTGAAAATTATTCAAGTAATGAATATATAAATAATTATTATATTATTGTAATTGATTTATAATAATTGTATAATGGGTTGAATAAATAAAGAATGTAGAACGTTCTCACTTGTTATTATGTTATTAATTATGCGGCTGAACCAATTTTAATTCATAGGTCCTCATATAAAAAAGAATTCAAATAATCTACTCACCAACCGCAGGAATGACAATGATGAACTTTTTTGCATAAACTAGTCGCTTCAATGCCGCTGTATGTTTCGACAAAGCCTCGTGATCAGGAACCAAATAGGGGGACATTAGTCGAGATCTCAATCTGGTTTCTAGAGCTCTAACTTCTGCTTTCAACCATAATCTTCCCATATGTCTCATCAACTTGTGATCTACCTCTGTCTTCTTTCCCTCTTTTTCTCTACTCATTGAAATTAAATTATCTGAATCTTTCATAACAAAAATCTTTTTCTCGTCATCATACGATAATTTCAAGTCTTCTATCGAACTTAAATATCTTCCAAACTGTACCAATTTTAAGCTTCTCAATAGAGTGCGTTCTTTCCTACTGATTTTAAATCTTCTCAATATTTTCCAATCTAAATCCTTGTGAGCATCCTCCAAATATTTCAAGCCTCTCAAATTCGCATCTTCAGGTAGCGGAACTTTCGTTATTGCCTGTTCCAAATTTTCTATCTTCGATAAAAAATCTGAGTGATTCTCTTGATTTTTCGAGAGAAGGTTTATATCCATGTTTATTAAATTGAGCAAAGTAGTTATGCGCTTCAGCAAAGTTCTTGAACCCTTCGCGCATGATTTTATGATTTCTGGGTTGCATTTCAACCAGTCGCAGCATAATTTTACCGAAGCAAGAATCCCTTCAGAGGTAAGGACGTCTAGAATGAGATTTTGGTCTAAACTTTGTTTCCTTAATTGAGCGTCAGAGGGTACCGTATTTGTAGATCCACTACTTTCTTCATAAGCACTACTAGAATCCACAATCGGTGTCAGAGTTATGGCACTACAAGAATTTGTAGTTGAACTTTTATTGTTCAATTTTGGTTCGGCTTGATCTTCGCTATCGTTCTTTCTGTTTTCTAATTTATCTGCATCGAGAGAAGTGTTTTTTTGATTCGGAAGATCATGACCGTTGACTTGATTGTCAGTCGCGTTTTCAGATTTGAGAGCATCTTTAGTTCCTTCCTCATCAGACAAATCATCAGACAAAGCTTCGTCCGACAGCGGATTCTCCCCGCGCAAAGCATCTTCTTCAGTCTCAGAAATATCTGAATTCAATTCATCACTAGAAGAAAGAACTGTATTTCCATCTGCATCACTATTATCCGAATCAGAACTATTTCTTCGCTTCCTTCGGCGCAGCTTAGTCAAAAGACTCTTTGACTTAGCTTTTGGCTTTTTGACTCCATTCGTGTGATTACCATTTGTTTCTCTATTTACTTTTTCACTTAAACCTAATGACTCGTGTGCGTTAAAAGACTCATTAATTTTAGACTCGTTAATTTCGTTCTCCTCTTCTTTAATCAACTCGCCTTCGAAGTCTGCTAACTGTAAATTCAAATCTACATGCTTGCCATTAGCAAGCGAGATATCTATCAAAGATTCCTGAATTCTCAAGATCGTTGAGTGAACTAGTTGAGATAACACAGCCAGGGTAAAGGCAATAACTCCCTGAACATCGCAGGAGTCTTTGTTGCGCAACTTTGATATGGTCATGAGGCAAATTGCCATGATTTTGAAAATCATGTCATCACTTAAATAAATAGCATCTTCTATTTTACAAGACTGAAGATAAGCTTCTATATCGCACTCGTCTACGCGAGGATTTTTGTTGCTCGGAAAGGATCGTTGAAAAGTCAAGCAGGTTTCAATCATGTTTAGTAATGTCTGAAAAAGAAAATAATCATTTTTAAAAAATTGATATTATTTAACATTTTAATTATTTATCAAATTTTATATCTAAATTTTATAAATTTTATATCTATTTTAGTCTTAGTTTACCTGACACTCCTCATTTATCCGATCAGGACTGGTGTCTTCGCTTTCCCAGAGTTGAAGTAGAGAAAGTAATTTTGCGATACATTCTTGAGTTGGGCATTTCTCTTTGCCACTGAAAGAATGCAGAATTATTGTCCTTCTCAAATTTCCCTCAGCTCCATCGAATGGCTCCGTGCAAAGATTACTGAAAAGAATGATGTAACATATTATTGAAAATAAAAAATTAAATTATGAGATAATGAAGTAAAAAGTTACCATCTCATGTAGTGGTAAACACCATCCAATCCAAAGTTCTTATTTCCAGCCATCGTTCCTAATTGATTGTGAGGCATTCCGATGTTGGGATCAATCGCTATTGCCATTTTGTAATATCTGGTTGCGATCATTGGATCCCAATTCGGTTCTAAATCTAATTTATATCTAGCCAAATCGCCCAGGCATATCAAACTTCGGTGTATAAAACGTATTGCGCACTGTCTAGCTTCTTCAGTTTGGAGTTTGGACGGTGTACTTTTGCTTTTAATCTGTAATAAAAAGAGATATCATTGGCATTTTTAATAACATAAAAAACATCTAGATGTCAGATACCTTAACTTACATTAACTGACGTGTTTTCATTGTGCGGATAGGCAAAGTCGATCACCCCAATGAGATCCAAGTTACATTCCACTTGCAAACGTAGAATTAAGTGATGGTAAAATCCGATGCCCACTGCCAAATGTGCTGATAGTAGGGCCTTTTCTACCTCACTCCAAACATTGCCCTTTAAAAAGAAATATTTTAAATATAATTATAAATAAATGTCTAATATCGTTGATAAGTCATCCTTTAATAACTTGCAGCTGGAGACTTTTTAAACATATTTTAATATTTTCAAAAATCTCAAAATACCTTTCGTATTTTTTTTGCCATAGAGACAACATCGTAGAAGCCTCTTCTCCAAAGTAATTCCTCTGTTTTTCGAACATGACTGATAGGATCTTTAAAGATCAGTCTCTCACAATAATCACGTAATTTCGTACGTAGAGCTTCTCCAGTTGGTGTAAAAATATCCGATACTGTCAAAGCATGGCTTTTTTGTTCGTCTAGTTTCTTTGCAATATCGGTCACTCCTCTATAATCAAATTAAAAAACAATTTTTCTCTTTTGTTTTGACAAATCTATTATACCTATATATATAATACGTATATATATATATATATATATACGCATGCAATATCTTTACAGGTTATGTTCCCCTTCCGAACACAAAAATCTAATTTCAACTAACTTTAATTATAGATAAAAAGAGAGTATATAATCACAATAAATTAAAGAAAAACGAAAAAGAATCATTTACCTGTACAGACGCCTAGTTACTTCGAGACCATCGGTCGCCCTGACATCTGAGTTGTAAGTCCTCCTCATTTTGCTGAACTCACGATTCTCTGGAACCAGCTTTTTGACTCTTCATTATCTCATTATTTAAATATTCATCTTCCCGCAGTCTCCCAACACACACACCTTCTATCCACGTGAAAATTCGACATTCGTCCTGTCCTCTTTTCAGAAAAGAACCCTCTCAGCAAAACCCAAAACTGCCAAAAATCTATCACACGACGCACACGTTTTTCTTTATCCCTTCCACTCACAGGGCTCATATCACGCCTGAATATCTTCTCGACTTTCTCTTGTCTTGCAAATTTTACGTACGATTTTCCTGATATTTGAAACACTGTTTTCTGGAAAATTTTGCACGCAGCTTCTCTTCCTTTCGTTCTCAGCGTTCTCTTCTTTAATGAAAATGTTGTTTAGGTTAGAAGTGCTGCGTGACAGACGCACAGCTGACTTTCACCTGATTGGTCAAATGTCGCCATTTTGTCTCCCGTGAAAATTCAAATAAGACTTCAAAAAATTTCAATTAAACACAAGTTTTTTATACTTATCAATAGACAAATATTTAGCGGAACAGTTTTTTGTAATAAAAAATACAATTGCAATTGCGCTTGTGTGAACTTAACATCTTTAATGACCTTGGTGACACTTTATGAATTTGACATCAAACATAACCTACAATGCGAATGCGCACCTGTCAACTGTCATTACAAATTGTGTTGTTCTGCGGGTCGATACGAGAAACTTGAGTAGCTAAAATAAGTTATATGAATTTATATTTAATAGTTGGTAATTAATTTTGGATGGAGTATTAGAATTGTGCTTTATGCAAAATTATAAAATAAATGATTTTGTTATGGATTTGTGAGTGTTGATCAAAAAATGTGTAAAGGATTGTTTGTGTATGGAATTTTTTCGTGATAGTTTTTTGTGAACTTTTCATTGTTGTTTAAAATAATGGCAACTGCTCAAGGAACTCCAGAATCTGATGCAGGAAGTTTCGACTGTTTTCAAAATTATGCAGCACCGGAAATTTTTATACAAGGACTTGCTGGAATTGTCGATCAACAAGATGTCGAATCCATGATTCGTGCTCAAAAACAAATGTAAGATTTTTAATATTACTATTTTCTTTCAGCACCTTATAACTGACTTTTAATTTCAGTTTTAATTTGAAGAATCTAAATATAATTTTCAGGTTGCAACGCTTTGAGAAAACGAACGAAATGCTGACCAACTGTAATCAATTATCAGTAAACAGGCTGAAAACTGCTGGCACAGAATTCAAAAAACACACAACTCTTCTAGTCGAAATGAAGAAAGACTTGGATTACATATTCAAAAAGATACGATTGATAAAAAACAGATTGAATCAACAATATCCTCAAGCTTTTAATGGTAATTTGCAATATTTAAACAAATTCAGAGTTTTTTAAATATATAGTAAATGTTAAAGCTCAGTTGGACGATTACTAATGTTTACTATTATTATTGATGTTATTTAGAAGCTGTAAGAAGTAGTTTAGCAGAGGAAGTAATTGTCGAGGACATGGATTGTGGACCGAAACCTTTAGAACCGGAAGTTGTGCCTCTACCTACCCCAGCAACCAATTCAGTCACAGGAGATCCGGATTCAGATGGTAACCCAAAGACTCTCAAATAATCATATCGTTTGTCAACACTTTAATGTTCTTGCCTTCGTCACATAAAAATTTTATCCCCAATTAATGTAAATATCATTGAAGTTGAATATTTTTTAATGATTCATTTGTCATTTCAAAGGAGGAATAAACTCAAACCTTGGGGAAAATTTTCTGGAATTGTGATAGTGATAGTAACACTACTTTTCAAATAAGAGTTCCTTTCAAATGCTACAACTTGAACTTTAATCATAAATATTTATTGGTATATCTTTACTAATAGATTATACTGTTATAACTTTATTGTTATAACAAAAATTACAATTCAAGTATACAAAGTTCATAATTTATAAAAATACGTAATGATAAATTGTTGAAGACTATGAAGATGTGTAAAATGTTCCAAGTAATTCACAGTGTTCCGATTATTATAGTCTAGAAAATTAGGTTATTAATGGCTTGTTCGACAATTTTTTTAGGGTCAACGTCGATTATAGTTTTGAAATGTACATGTTCAGAACTAAATATAAATCTTTTATTTTCGTTTTCTACGAACAGCCTCCTTCATTTCCTATTTCCAAGAGTATGAGTGAAGAATATGTGAGAATATCCTGCGCTTTCGCAGGTTAATAACGAAGATTCAATTATTGTTGATGTGCAGTTCCAGTCGAGGAGTTTCAGTTTGCTAAGCTACGCAAAAGGGGGATTAAGAGCAACGACAGTTCGTCGACGGATAGCAACAACGATAATGCTGACACATCCTCCTGCACCTCCGACACCGGTTAATCGGGCTATGGAGTCGTCCAAAAAAACAATTGTTTCAATGTTTGTGGCCTAAGAGTTCTGGCGAGATTTCATTTTTTTGTAAATCACTCTTGTGAGCCAACCTTTGTGAACGAAACGATATCAAGAATAAAACTTCTACATATTTGTACAACAACGAATTTTTAAGAGCACGTTTCTATTTTCACCATTTTGGTAATTTTAGGATATTTTCTTTCAAATATACTCTTTTCCAAAATAAACGTATGGCTCAGAGCGAAAAAAAGTTTTTCTTTTAGTAGCATGTGGAGCAGTGGCTTTATTCATATATTAGTTTTGTTATGTTCTATCTATTTACTTATAAAATAATGAGTAAAAAATTTCACATTGTTACATGATTTGGCCGAAACTATATGAATTACGTTTAAAATTTCATTCAACAGCTATATTTTCTTTACTTTATTTTTCTCTGAAACGTTTATTAATAAATTACGTTACAGATCTGCTTTGTTTGCACATGTGAAGTTGCAAAGTCAGAAACCAGCTGCGTTTCAGCTGTTTTCTATTTGTGCCATCCTTTTTCTGCCTACTTTTTTTCTACAAGTCTTAAAAAAGGACTACCTCGAGTTAATAAGTGAAAGTAATAAATTAATAGAGATATTAGGTTGTGAGAATTGAGACTTATCATATCATATATCATATTGAGTCATATCGTCAACATTTTAAATTATAAACCTGTGGATTATAAACATTTTTCTTAAGGGCGTTGGACCCAAGTGTTAAGCTCAAAATTCTATTTTCCACTTTGCTCAACGAAAATTATAGATAAATATTTTTTCGCTCTGTGGCACTAATCTTTTTGCAAATATAATACTGCATACAGAGCAAAAAAATACTTAGTTTCGATATTTTTTGCATAAAATGAAGAATTAAAAATCTCACTTAAAAATTCAATGAGGTAGAATTTAAAATATTTATTTTTAGTGCACCAGAATCTAAAATGCAGGATTGAAAGTCTTCGTTATAAATTGTCAAATAACACACTTGTAAAATGACTACGTGTTAGTGACATTTACCTTCTCGTGCTATTGACATTTCAGCAGAGGCAACCACGGAAATGCGGAGAGCATGGCATGACGTCATTTCCAAGTTCTGGAGAACGATCGTGGGTGTAATTTTTGCATTCTGGTTTGTGAAATTTTCGAATCGAAAACGGCTGCTGTGCGAGATACCTAAGTCATAAATTATGACCGTTGCTTTCTGCTTCGAATTCCAAATTTCCAAATATTTAGTACCATAACTGACAAACTGTAGGTGCAATCGAAATATTCCTATATCAGTCATAATTCATACTAAAAAAAATGTCACATAAATACATCATCTGTCATGTGTAAAATTTATTGAAATTTTACGAATCTGAAGTATTACAACACCCCCATAAAAATTCGATGGTTCCAAAAGAATGCTTTCTTTACATTTGCAATATATATATATATATATATATATATATAT
>UCOH01000427.1:0-11691 GCA_900474275.1 Synergus japonicus
TATATATATATATATATATATATATATATATTGGATTTAATAAGGGCAAAAGTGGTGACTCTAATTGACCTGCAGCTTATCGTCCTTCGCCACGTTACGCGAATAAATCGTTTTAAAAGAACATTAGTGTAGATCGATGACTTTTTTTCTGTAACTAAATACAGTACAGTAAATAATGGTTAATTAATTCAAACAGGAAGCCGCCCCTCTGATGGATGGCCAGTGATGGTGTGGTTTCACAGTGGAGATTTTAATACCGGGACTCCAGCAATCTGGGACGCGTCAGTCTTCGTCGCCAAGCAAAAGGTCAAGTTCATAGTAGTTAAGAATTTGATATATGTCTAGATTATAGAATAAACGATTCTGTTGAAAGCTGACTAAGGTGGCGTCGGGTATAAAAAATTACAAAGGGCATGTCCATACTCTTCAAGTGACTCGAGGTTGCAATCTGACCTTGGAGTTTGCTGCACTGAACATCTCACGATTCTTTCACGACGTTGAAATTGCTAACCGTTAATCGAAGTTATCGACTTTCGTGGTGATTGAATTTTATTTTTAGAGATTTCCGCTTTAAGGATCCCTTTTATTCCACTGAGACACACGATTGACGTTCTTGGATATCAAACTGGAAAACCTGCAACAGAGTAATTGTTTCATAAGTGGAAAGTTACTTTTCCATTTTCTCACAAGATTTCTAGAATTATTAAAAGATTTCAAAGATTTAAAAGAGTTAAGAATTCTCAATTTTTTAATTTCGAGTGATTTTAATTAATTCCATTTGATTCTATGAAACATTTTAGAATTCAATAGACTTGGTAGAGTATTTCAAACAGCATTCGAACTGAGAACAAAGAATTTGCATTCTGCAATCACATTTGAAGTATATATTTATAGTAAATAGGGCAATGACTGATGAAAAAAGAGAGAAAGAGAGGAAGTCAGTGAATGTATTTACGAGAGATTGCAAAAGAGTTTCGTAAAAGATATTACACGCGTCATTGATGTCAGAATATTTTTCTAAGGCACTTCAATTAATATTAGAATGTTATATCAGTGCTCTCGAATAATTAATTTTCTTACGATTAAATTTGAATTACATTATTATTTAATTAAGTGGTTGTCTTATGATCAACAAATTCCAACTATATCTTGAAATTTCTTTATTCCATAGGTCTTGGTCGTGACAGTCGCCTACCGCCTTAACATCTTCGGCTTCTTCACAACCACGGATGCAGAAGCTCCTGGAAATTACGGAATGCTGGACCAAATAGCCGCCCTCGATTGGGTAAGAAACAACATCGAGCTCTTCGAAGGAACCTCTTCAAACATCGTCATCTTTGGTCACTCAGCTGGTGCAATCAGCGTCGGTCTCCACATCGTGAGTCCTTTAAGTCGAGGCAAATTCTCAAAAGCTATCGCCATCAGCGGTGACGCCATCAGTTCCGTAGGTTCTCCAGAAACTGAAGCACCAGTAGTGGACATCATAGCCGACAGGTTTGGCTGTAATCGTTACCCAACAACCGACCTCATCACATGTCTTCGCCATCAACCCGCAGATCATTTATTAAAACACTCTTCTGACATCGAAACCTGGGGTCCCATGATCGACTTTGAAACCAACAATTCTTCAGATCCCTTCCTTCCAGCTCATCCAAAAGAACTTCTCGAAAGTGGTAGCTTCACTGCAGTTCCTCTCATCACCGGTTACACAGACAACGAACAAGCCTTGGCCTATATCGAAGCAATCGGCAGTGAGAATGTAGATGGTAGACTTTCCCTTAAAAAATTCGAGTCCATGATCACTGATGAAAGTATGGCAGCAGTCAGATTGCCAGATGAGAACAGCACTTGTGAAGTTAAACCCCAGATGGTAGCTGAAGCAGTTCTCTTTTATTATAAACCACATCCTCCAAACAAGGACCAAACTGTCCTACGTGACAAGTATCTAGACCTGCAAACAGAGAAGAATTACGCAGCTGGATTGACTTTTCTAGCAGGCAAGGTGGCAAAGCAGGAAGAAGCTTTTGTTTACAGGTTTGACTACAGACCAAAAACTGACGTAGTATCTCGAGACGTTCCCAAATGGGCAGGTGTTCCTCACATGTTTGAGCTTCCTTTTCTCTGGGGCCTTCCTCTTGCAATTAACACCAACATCCAGTGGAACGCCCTTGACAAGAAAATGTCGGATTGGATGATGTCCATGTTTTCAAACTTCGCAAGAAATGGCAATCCTTCGATAGTAACTATCAAGTGGGATCCTTATACTGAAAAAAATCCTGCTGCTTTGATTATTAAGGATCCAAAGCCCGAAATGGACAATTCGCGAATGATTGATTATAAGGCACTTGCCTTCTGGAATGATTATTATCCAAAGGTTTTGGAAGAAGCAACGAATAATTGTTGTAACATGACGAGTGGATCTAGTACTTTGAGTCTGTCGATTTCTGCGATTAGTGGATTAACAGCTTTGGTTTGGAGATATTTCTGATTTTGAAGAATTGATAGGGAAATTAACTTCCGAAATTGAAAACGAAAATGGTATTTGAGTCTAGTCCTATTTGCTGCAGGCACGCTATGGACGTGGCGCTCTTTGTGGACAAAATTTGCGTTTCTTGTTGGACGAATTAAATTAAAATGATAAATTATTAAAAGAATTGTAAACTGTAAGCTAATAGTAGACTTTTATTGAAATTCTCAAATTATACACGGTGCGGCTGAAACAATTCTAATTAAACATAGTAAAAACATTTGAAAGGAATTCAACAGATTTGAAAAAATGTTCAGCATCAAGCCAATAGAATTCCCCAAATTTTTCCTTTCGAGCGCTGATTTGAAGGCGTGATATTTGAAGGCCATGTAGCGAATTAATTTAACGAAGAGTTTGTGAATGGAGAAAATACGCTTATAAATAAGCGAAAGTTAAAGATAAAGAGACAAATAGTTAATGTAAATAGGTAACAAAATGTGTGCAATATAATCGAAAATGTAAAAAGATCTTGGATATTTGTAGTATTCCAAAACGATTTTATATGAGTCGATGTTTTACGAATGTAAATCTAAACTAATATGCAATAAAGCTAGTGTGGAATTTGCGTAAACAATAAAAAAAGAATAAAAAAAAGGCGTAATACGAGTGAGTCTGAGAATGAGTAAGAATTGACTGTTGAGGTGGATGGAGAGAAACACGTAAATAGTCAATTATTCACGATTTGCAGTGAAATGATGCATTTTATTAGAAAGAGTGTGGTGCTCGCGTATTAAACAAGTGAAAACATACATTTTCTCTTGCACAATAAAACCCCTCCGTCGAATATCGACAGAGAAGAATCAACTACAGATTAGTGTTAGCTTATCATCACGCAGTACAAATTAAAATCGTAGAAAGAATAATAATTTTTGCCTAAAAACATTTATTATATTTCAAAAATCGTATAATATATGGTATTTAAAAAACATACATCATGAAAAGTACTTTCCTGAATACGCCACTATCTAGTAAGTTTGTAAATTCAGATCTAACATCGATGAAAAATGTTGTTTTGGGAGATCTTGTGGTGTTTTGGGAAGAGAGACCAACCGCGATGTAACATTTACTGAATTTTTATTATTTGCTTTAATACGGAGAGATATAGAAAAACATATAATGTTTGAGAAACAAACGGTTGATAACTTATGAATATTTTGATGCATTGATAATAATAATAATAGATAATAATAATAATAATAATAATAACTATAATCATCATCATCATCCATCATCATGTATGTACCGTCTATGTATAATTATTATATTATAATAAGAGAAGTGCGCGGCGAACGATTCATGGGGGGCTGTTTGACCAGCGCACGCGCACGTCCAAACATTTTATTTCTTCTTTTCTCCTAAATATATATAATATTAATTAATCATCTTTCTTCTTTAATGCAAAACTCCTACAGTGATAACCGGTGTCTCGGGGCCTGTTCTAATTTTGTGCGCAATTCTCTGCGCATGCTCATGAACCACCCCGGGACCAACGTATATACAATAATTCCACCCCATTCGTTATTATTCTCTCATAGTCGTCTTTCTCGCTTTACAGCCTTCATACGCTTTCTTTCTTTCCCTATCATTGTTATTCATTTAATTTGTTATCAGCCCCCTCCTTTTTTCACTAGTTTCATCCGGGTTGCCTTTCCCCTCACCAACCACTGGTATCTTCTTCAGATTATTACGCGAGAGAACTACTTTACAGGAGTAGGCACACCGATTTCTTTTTCTGCTTTATTTTCTTCTCCGGTGATTTCTTGTTGATTTGCCGCACCAGGTCATAAAAGATCTGCAACAAAAAACATATGCATTCATTAGAAATAAAATCGGTTACGTCTTTCAATCGAAAATTAAGGTGTAAGTAGTACAGACTAAGTATTGCATACATTTACTAAATAATTTATCTTTAATAATTAAAATATGCTGGCAATTCCACTAGGGGGAGATAATTGCAATTCGCAGTACACATCGATTGCTCTCTTGCAAGTTTAAATATAATTGCACAATTCCAACTATTCAAAATTAAATAATTAAAAATTCAAAGCCTTCAATAAATTCAAATTTTTAGACAGATATCAGAATTTAGGAAAGCAGTGGACTATAAAGTATTAAAACTGTGATAAATGCATTTTTAGAAAGAAGAAAACACCAGTTTAGGAATATTAGATAAGAAATAAAACGGTTCCGAAAAGAGTGAGTACAGCTGTCGTTCAATTAGATAAACATGTTAAAAATAGATTCTTCCGTAGCTTCGGGATCAAAACCATCCGTTGCTCGTTGTACATCTTCATGTAGTCAATACTAAAAATATTCGCTTACAAAAACTTTACTTTTCAATTATGTCTCTTATCGCTCATATTAACACCAATTAGCAGCAATTATTTAGTAAAACGTTTCAATTGGATATGTCATTCACACGATGTTAACGTGAATCATCTACTGGAAGTGCAGACAATGTCTAAATTAATTTCTAATCATAAAATATCGTTAAATTTAAAATTGTCTCCAAATGTTAAATGACTCAATTCTTAAAATTCGATTAAGGTCTGATAAATCTTTTAAATATTCTTTATTAACATGATATGATGAAGATTTGTTAGATAAGTTGGGACGTGATCTGAATTTATTAGGATGTATTTGTCGTGATGTACTTACATCGTTAACATTAATTTTGGCTTTGGCAGAGGTCTCCATGAAGGCGCAATTGAATTGTCGGGCAAGGTTGACGCCCTGGTCTTTGCCCACTACCCTTTCGTCTTCCAAATCACATTTGTTTCCTACCAATACCATTGGTACGTCATCTGTGTCTTTTACCCGCAGGATTTGCTCCCTTAGGTCTTGGAGGTCATTAAACGTTGATTGCGCCGTTATCGAATACACCAGCACAAAACCTTGACCATTTTTCATATAAAGATCCCTCATGGCTGTGAATTGTTCCTGCAAACCATAATAATATGAAATAAATGAAATACATCACTCGGAAAATAATAAACAAAACATATTACAGAGTTGCTACAGAATTTCGGTTTCAAAACTTCCACTTTGCTCATTAAAAATTTCCTGACCCGTTTTTAAATTGGAAGTCTTCCAAATTAGAACGTTTCTTAATTTTTTCTAACTATAAAACTCGTCTACTTTGCTCTTTCAAAACCTGCGTCGTTTTTAAAGGCGTTGGACTTACGTCTTAATATCAAAATTCTATATCTTTATTTTATCAAAAAAAAAAAAAGTATTAAATATGGGTTTTGAAGTTGACTTCAAGACCCTCAAATAGCAAAGTATTTGAAACCCTCTGACTTTTGAGTTCTTCCTCCTTAGCAACTCTGTAAAATGAAAACTTTGATTATATTATATTTGATTATATTATAACTTGATCAGCTTGAATTCTCTAGACCAAAAAATTATTCTTCAACCTTCCACTTCGTTTTTAATTTCAAATTTTCATAAATCTCAGATATCTATCTAAGAGAATATAAAAAGTCGATCGATGGAAAGTATACCTCACCTCAAAAGGAGAATGAGCTCAAGATTTTGCGAAGATTGTAATCGAAGCAAGGGTTGTAAATCAAGATGAAATAAGGACTTACCGTGCCGGCGGTGTCTAGAATTTCCAACATACATTGCTGTCCATCCACCTCTACTTGCTTACGGTAACTGTCTTCTATGGTTGGGTCATATTTTTCGACAAAGATCCCTTGTACGAATTGGACAGTGAGGGCAGATTTACCGACACCTCCGCTGCCCAACACCACTATCTTATATTCACGCATCTCTCGCCCTATCTATCTGCTTCGTGTCACAGCCGAGGGGTCACCGAATCCGCCACGTCTTGTCCTTCTTCGCTTTCAGCGAGATAGATCTGAAAAAAAACATCACTTGTTACAAGTACTCCAACATTATTAGAAATTATAGACGAAAAATTAATTAGAACAAAACTTTAATTTTGAAAACCATATTATCAGAGCTGCCAACTGATTTAAAGGAATTTTTCAGGAATTTTAAACCAATTCAGAAGAGTTTGAAGATTTTCAACTAATTTAAAAATATTTTCAAGTCTTTCAGGGGATATTAAATGATATTAAAAAGCTCCAAAGAATTAGCATATATTATCTCCTAAAACATTCAATTTCAATTTAAGGGTATTGGATCCAAATTCTTACTCAACAATTATTAAAATTAAAATACCTCTTCCCTCTGTACCCTTAATTCTATTTACAAAATGATCATTTATACAGACTAGAAAAATATATAATTATAATATTTATCAAATAAAATTAAGAAATCGAATTTTTAGATTAGAACTTGGTTCCAACACAGAATAAAAGTAGAATTCTCATTCTTTACTGGAGGAGAAGTAAAGAATGAGTCAATTAATTGTTAACTGGGAAATTAAATAACTACCGCCTGAGAGTAAATTCGCAATGCTTCGTTGAAACACGAATCGGCCGATGAGTAATCATTTGAAATAAAGAGACCAGTCATACAGATTATAGCTGTAGACTCTTTTAATCCTGAACTCCTGAATACACGAACAATTATAAAAACGACATTGATTGCGGGTTAACCGGTCTCAGACTGATAAAGGTCATCTGTTTTATCAGTCGTTTTAACTGAAGAGCTTTACCGACAGCAATTTTAAATTAATTCAGCTTCTGACCGTTCATCGATTAACCCTTGTGGGCACAAAGATCCCTGGCATGTAAGACGTTGAACCTTCTCCACTTGGGCAAAACTTAATTAGGCCAACTTCACTGCAGTGGTTGCTGGGAAAGTTACTTTTTAATACTTCAGCTCAAGTAGCTGTTTACAAAGTACATATCCAAATTTTTCAATGCGTATTTCCAACTTGCCGTTTCAACTTCATTGAATTTATAAATCACATAAAACCAGATTCTAGTTCTGCCAGTGAATATAACTAATTAATTATCTGGGAATTAGGACAGCTTTTACGAGAAATGATTAGTAATTTCTCTGGAAAAAGTAATGAAAGCAAATGGCTCGGGTTTTTCAACATCACACGCAGGCTACGATAATGATCCATTTCTAAATGTCAAGAGCATTATGTGGATTAACTTCAACATTAGTGATGACTTCATTTTTAATTTATTTTTAACTCTATTTTCGAAATTTGAAACACCAGACTTTTGAAACTTATATTTTTTATTATAAAGTTTTCGCCTATTAAGGGTGTTGGAACCAAGTTTTAACTTCATAATTTGATTTCCTTATTTTAATCATCAAATATTAAAATTAGATTTTTTTCGCTCTGTATACGTACTTCTGTTAGAAATATAAGTGTGTCTATAGAGCAAAAAATTGTTTACTTTTAATGCTTTTTCGCTAAAATGAGGAATTCAAAATCAAACTTCAAAACTCAATTTCTTCATTTTACTAAGAAAGTATTAAAATAACAAATTTTTTCGCTCTTTACCCTTAATTCTATTTACAAAATGATCAGTTATACAGACCGAAAAAATAATTAATTATAATATTTATCAAGTAAAATGAAGAAATAAAATTTACTTGACCCAACACCCTCAAACCAGAAAAATGAAGTTAGAATAAAAAAATGCATTTTTACTCTTCTATTTTTTTTTATTTGTTACTTTCTTCTCTGATTTACTGGCCTATTTTCTTTTTTGGTTTTACTTTCCTCTTATCTTCTCTATTTTATCCTTCCTAAAATGAATCTCATGAAAGTTGAGTTCAATTGCTCGTTTTGAAGAATTGACAAGTTTCTTTTTTCATTTCTATTTTTGATGATAAACACATATGAAGATGTGTTTCGTATCTAGGGATCTCAGAGAAGCTTCTAGACACATTGAATGTCCACTTTGAGCTGTAAATATGTTATCTGCTCGAACGAGTCTCGATACACTTGATTGGACTCGGTCACATCCACATCAAACCTTCGTCCCTTGTTTCTCGTCTGAATCCCTCTTTTTCCCTTTTTAGTAACGTTCTCATCTACCAAAAGAGGTCGATTTTATAGGAGCAATATTCAATAAATATAAATCCTCAAAATTTTGTTCCAAATCAAATTAAAAAATAGATTAAAGATGTTTTAAAAAAATTGTCAATAAAATTCTACTTGATAAAAAGGCAATTTAAAAAAAATTAAAATAAAGAAAGGTTTTTTATACCTTAAATGTTTCCAGACTTTAGTAAAAGCTTTTCACTAAATTTAGATCTTTTTGTTCTTTTAAAACAGTTACATTCTCGTTCTAGAAGGAATTTATCTATCCTTTTTTCATACTTTATTTTTAAAGGTTTTTAAAGATACAGAGTCTTAAGAGAACAAAACTCTTAAAGCAAAAATGGTTTCGAATGGTTTGTACTTGAATTGTTCTTTTTAGAAGAGGGTCAATTGAATACTGAAGAGTGCAGTAGTTACTATGATAGGAAGTTGAGAGATTTGGGTGAAATAACCGAGACGTCTAACATTTTTTTCTGCTGCTTGATCCTCTGTTAACGAGGTAGGATTATGGCGTCCTCAGAAGAGTTAATCGCCCTTGATGACCCACATCCTATATTCCCTCTGAGAAGTATTACTTTATACCCTCTAAGGACCATCTAATCGACGATTACTTGTCTGCAAAGTAAGTTTCTCTCGTGAAAATTAATACAGGAATCAAGAGTTAAAACTTTAATTAAAAAACAAGAGAAAAGGTTTTTTAAAAAAATAATTATCAAAAAAAAAAAAGATAATTATCTAAAAAATCTGATTTCAAACACCCAAGATCTAGAGAGGCACCATAAGTACGGAAACTCTTAATTGAATCGGATGTGATCTGCCTGATAGAAATGGGTATTGTGAAATGGAACAGATATTGAATCGAATTGGATTAGATTGGATAGGCAAAGCTATTTTACAGAAAAGAATATAGAAAGCCAAAGCAAAAGGAGAAATATGATCCAATTTCATAATTGTAGCTCTGATAACAATTTCATTTCAGATTAATTTCACTTTTATGATTCAGGACTGAAAATTATAGTTAAAAATTTATTTGAACAAATATATATATATACACCTCTTTTTCGATACATATTTCAAAAAATATCAAATTTTAATATTTTATAAAAATAGCAATAACTTTTGAAATAATGACCCTTAATTTAAAAATATTTTAACTCCTCTTTAATTCTTCAAATTTCTCTAAAAGTGTTTGCATTTCAAAAGTGCAACTTTACAACAATAAGATTGTATTAAAACATTATTTACACAATATTTTTCGTGTGTTACATAGGAAGGTTTCTTTAGTAATTGTGTGTTTACGTTAGAAGTTATAACTGTTATGAAGAAAATGTTAACGGAACATCTGTGTACTCGCACAGGAAGCAGTATTATATCCTGCTTAGCAGATTTCAAAGCCCACTAAGCGGGCTTTAAAAAGCGTCCATTGTATTACTATATTCAAAGATTTAGAAAAGCGAGATGAAAGGATAAGTTTGACTTTCTGCTGTCGATCGCAAATTAACTTGTTCGACTGTGATTCCAGCTTTAATCTTTAAGCTGTTCATCTGGCACAATTCCATAATTCAAGAATCTCTACAGAAAATTGAAATAATGCTTTTTCAGGATTCTATGCTTTGAAAGCCTTTGTTACAATTGAGACTTGTTAGATAATGCCCCAATTTAGGCACTAATGAGGATATAATGAGGTCCTAACTAGATTTAACATTTCTTTCGATTTTTAAACTAGTACACCCTTTATAAAATTTTACTTTGCAATTTGAAAACTCTCAGTTTTAATTTTTGAAATTGAAACAAATTTTTATTGGTCGCTTATATTTATTCAGTAACAATAGATAAGCTTTAAGAAATAATTAAGCAATAGTTAGATTTTCTTGCTAATATGACAAAATTAATGTCCTAGTACCAAAAAATGATTATATCTTATGGAATAGACTTTTAATCATTTTCTAGAACGAAACGTTTAGTTCTCGTATTCTCTTGAATGTGAAATTTATTTCTTATCGTGAAAGAATTTGCCAGATCGAAGAAGTGTCGATCGTGATCACTTTCATTCTGGTTTGTCGTGAATGAAGCGAAGAATGGCATGGTACTCGGAGTTGTTCGGACCGTTCTATTGTGCAAAAGTGTGTCACAGTGGCTCGTAATACTAAAGAGGAAGGGTGGAGTCAAGTGCACTTATGAATTCTCTGCAATTTTACGTATGACAGATTCGCGATTGAAAAGTTGCAGATTCCAAAAATTGAATGAAAAAATCTGCTTTTCAACAAATTTGCTCCCCAGTTGGTTCAATTGCAAACAACTTGAAAACTCAAAAGTTACACAATTTTGAAAATCCAACAATTTCAAAGAAATTTTCCGAAAGAATTCCAGGAGTTCTGATTGAAGTTCTGGTAGCCCATAGTTGTTTGCTTCCATAGTTGGAAAATAATAAACGATTTACTATAACCAGATTGAATAAAAGAAAATAAAATAAAATTGTAAGATCAATTAGGTAAATATGCTCTAATTATAAAATATAACAGATCGTCACTATAAACAGTTTAATCATACGGATCAACATTCCCGAGTGTATCAGAAAGCACGTGGTGAAACGCTGCAACAAAGTAATCTCGAATTAATCTTGATGCATTCCACACCTCGCTATCGCATAACTTGACTTTATTATAGAGTGTTTCCGATTGGTCGAGGTGCGTTTCACTTTTCTTTCCACCATGGCTCTCTATATGGTGTGTAGAGAGAGCACACCGACATAAATAAATTATTATCAATAGCCATCGAAAAAGTATGTTACATTAATTAATTCGAAAAGTAAAAAGGATAATTCCTGTTTATTACTCGTGCAAATAGATAAATGTCACTAATGATTACCACTCAATTTTTCTAGATTTTATTACAAATTCTACTTCTAAAACATATACACCACATGCAATTCCAACTGACGACCTCGTTCTCATTCTCCGTCAGAGGAATCAACGACAACTATGTTTATTATTTAGTTTTTGCTACAAGTGTGAAAAACAACCAGTAGTCTACTACAAGGTGAGTCTTAATTTGCCATACGTAACGATCTTTTTTTAATTTTTTTTACATCCTTAAAATCTTGAAATCTCCTTAATCTTGAAACATCGAGGACGAAAGGACAATATTTCCTATTAAAATATATATATATATATATATATATATA
>UCOH01000429.1:0-14572 GCA_900474275.1 Synergus japonicus
ATATATATATATATATATATATATATATGTCTGTATTATGTGCACATAAATTTTATTTTTGGGGTGGATTGTACTTTTTTAATAAAAGGCAGATAATTTAATAAACTGAAGTGTTTCATTTACATTGAAAATTATGCAACATGATTAATTTAACTTCAAAATAAATTATGTAATCATTTTCAAGAGCTGGGCAAGCACCTTTCTCGACGTACCACGGGATAATTAAGCCGATGAAGAGCATTGTAGGTAAAGGGGATGAGTTGCTACGAATGACGATGAGCACAAAAGTTTGAGAATAACGAGGGTCGAACGAAAGGTGACAGGAGCAATCGATTAGTTCGGTGATAAATTCTCGCACTTTAAAGACGAGGAAAAAGGTTCATACACGGGCGATGAAATCTATACAGTGTTATCCTCTTCAAAGAACAAAAGTCTCTTAAAAATGTAAAAATTCTTGATTGATCGAGGTCGTCGGTTACAGAGTTCATCTCATCTTGAATGATTGGAAAACTCTTCTCTTTATAAACCAAATAATGGACTGTTAGTTTATACTAAACTTCTAAAAGTGAAATTTTAATTTTTTCACAGATTATATACTATACTTATAATGAATACAATAGATGGATTACCTCAATTTTCAACATTTACATTTTCCAAGAAATACTTTAAAGATTCAATATTTTCTTAAGATGATAATGTCAAGCGAAATGCTTTTACTCTCTCATTTTAAGATGAAATGAGTTATACTTCCACTGCTACTCTAGCAAAGCTTTACTGCTTTCTTATACACATATACAACTAGATCGTAACTAGTATTCTATATAAAGAGGAGCTTCCATTTGTGAAATAGTACTTACGTGGTTGATTTTACTTTCACGGAATAAAATGTACGTTTGAAGTAAGAAAGATGTTCCACAATTTGCATAGGCTGTTTATAAGGGTGCTGGGTAGATCAAAAAATGAAACTTTCTTTTAACAAGAAGATATACGATCCCACGTCAGTTAAACCACACCCATCTGCTAAAAATTCGTATTTTCTCATAGGCTTGATAAAAAAAAATTTCTAGTGAGACAGTATGAATTTGTTACGGTTGAGTAAAGTTTAACCACTTAGGATTCTATATCTACTTGTTCAAAAAATTTTCGAAAAATTCACAATTATTTTTTCACCAAATGGAAAGTTTCTTTTTAAATTATGCATTTACATATATCTATTTTGTATAATTTCAATGTGTCTACATGAATTATGTATAAAGAAACCGCCTGAACATAGGAATATAAAAGTTATTACTGTCCCACACAAACATTCACTTAATTATTTTTTTTCGTCTACAAATCGTGTTAAAAACATACTTTTCCTCAAGAGTAATCGATTCCCTATTCTTTAAGTAGATAAGGGCATCCCCCTTTCAGACTCATTTATCTGGTCTGACCATTCCTCGGTTTTTTCACTAAATAATCTCTCCCCATCTATCTTTTACTATCTAATGAAAAACTCCGTTAATTTGCAGAATGAACATTTTTAATTAAACTTGTCATTCCACGTTATAAATTGGCAATGAAAACAATTGTGAAAGAATGTAAAATTAGATTGAGAAAATTGAGATTTTGTGAATTGAATTTGTGGGGCAAATGGAAATTCCTCTTTAACATGTTTACCGATACCGAAAGCCTCGACATTTTTTTTCACGTTAGGTAGGGGAAGATTGGATCACTGCAAAAAGTTGATTGTTTTTCAGGAGTTAAATGAAATTACTCACTGTGTTCGGAAGCTGGCATTTCGTCAGGTGGAGGAACGGACTGCTTTTGTCTTCGAAGTAAAGGAATTCCGCCTCCACGTTTTGTCGTCAAGCTTGGACAATTAGTAGGTTGTACAGAACTCACACAATCGGCGTGTGCATTGGCCTTGCAACCTCGACATCGAAAACCTTGACGACTATGTCCACGTAATACCTGACCACAAGCATCGCAGGGTGTAATTTTCCGATAAGTATATTCACGCCACATGTGACCACCTTCTGATTCCAAATTTTTCCTGAAAATTGAAGTTCATTATTAGCCACTCCGTTCTCAAAATTAAATGACACTTATTAATTAAGCCAGATTGTTAGAGGTAATAATAAAACAATATTTTATATTTACCTGGACATAGCAACGACTGTAGAAACTGCATGATACATCGCCTGCTTTCCTCTTTGTTAGTGAAAAAATTATATTCATTGTTAGTTCAAGCAAGTTAATATCTATGTATTTTTCAAAATAGATTGAAGTCTCTAAATTTCGAATTAGTTCATTGCAAATTTATCAATTTATCAATTGAATTTTATTTTCTTTAAATGGAAGCGCAGTCCACTCTGCTTTTTTATTTATTTTCCCAATCTTTACAGTTTCAAGGTAGAATTCTTATTTTCAGAATTTCAAGGATATATTTGAAATGTAATTCTCTGAACTTTTCAGTCTTTTATATACTGAAAGCTGTCTAAAAGCAGTAAAAAATTACAGCGAGCAGGTGACAATTTTAGCACGAACCTTTATCCATTGGACTGAAACTATCGATAAAAAAGCACTCACTTTTCTGCAGGCGGTGGCGTCGTGGGCGAGCTGGTCTTCAAACTTTTGAATGCTTTCAGCCATTTGTGCTTAGTACTTCCCGTCGAGCCATTCGACATTTTCCGGCTGCTTACCCCATCTGGCTGCCCAGCCTCTCCGGCTCCAAAGAGCTCCTTCTGCAAAATGTATTTATCCACACGTTATGAATTATAAATGTTGATCGATCGACTAAAATACCCCCAGGATGAAAAATGGCCGCATTAGGATTACCCACTCTTACAATATTAATTTTTGCGGATTCGAGTCTCAAAAAGTAAGCCAGTATCCACTTAGAAAGCCGGATGTTTCGGTAACAACGTATTATGGCTTTATTTTTTATACAAGTAATTTTTTTATTTTTAAATATTTCATCTTATCCCGCTCTCGTCTTGTAATAAAAAATGAAAATTAATTTGACATTAAACTAAATTACAATGAGTGAGGTTTTCAATAAACATTACGTAACTTCGGCATTATAAGTATAGGAAGATAAATGAAAAAAGAGTAACACTTTAGATAAAATATTCAGAGAGCAAAGACTCTCAAATGCCTTAAATCCACCCTCGGAAGAAATCGAGCTTTCATGTTGTCAACCCACGCTTCGAGTCAAAGAATGTGCCTGCTTAGTCTTTATCATCCTCTTTTTGGCTTTTCTGTCTTCACTTTCCAAGGAGCGACACTTTCTTACTCCACGAACAATCATCTTAAGTTAAATTGATATTTTTCTTTTAAATTCAACAACAAATGTAAACATTCAATCAATGTTTGGATGAATATCTGCAATACTCGGAGTGTACGTTTATACTGGACGTTTTGATGACTGAACATCAGACCTTAAATCATGAAGCCAACGGAATTTTAATACTTAATTGGATATAGAACGCGGTTAAGTCTGCAAAATCGTATCAACAACAGAATCTTGAATTCTATTAGATTCGTTTTACATTTTGAAATATTTTATTTAATTAAACTATTTAAAGTATGACTTCACATTCAAATAAATTTTGTGAAAGCTTTCATATAAAGGAAACAAGTTTATTTTGGAAATAGTTTATTTAGGGAATAGTTTATTTAGGAAAGTGACACCTTTGCTACTGTCAAAATAATTGAAGCAAATATTTACTGAATCAAGTATACCAGTGACAAGTGGAACAACTATACAAATTGTATACATAAATTGATCTCCCTAACAGAACGTGCAATTTCCAAGATAGAAAGTGATATATTTGTATTTGTTTACTTTGTATAACGAGTAGTTATCTACGTAGCTTTTCATCAAGAGTTGAGTAACAGAATTATACAAATATTATTCGGAATAAAAAAAAATTGGGCAAAAATATATTCCATTTCGACCCTCAATTAATAATAAAAAGCCATACTCATTGTCTCAAATATTGATTTATTTTCATAATATTTTTCTAGAGAAAATATTTCACCCGGGGCTTCATAGAATTGTATTGTCTCATTATTTTTTTTTCTGGGTGAAATAACTCCACAAACCAACGAATAATAGATCAAAAGGAAAAAGAGGTTTCGCTTTATTTTCGGATAAAAGAAATGTATATGTATTCGTGTATACCGCATTCCGTATAAAAACGGAATCTTTAACATGAAATACTTGTTTATTAGATTTTTGACAAGAATTCTTTTAAATAATCTTGAAGGAAATTATGAGGATGAAGTTTTGCAGTCTTATATAATGAAAAGAAAGCGGGGTAAGAGGTACAATTAATACCGTCTTAAGCAGACGGTTTTGATGGAGATTGTCGTTTATATTCACATAATGAAACTCTTACTGGAGCAAGGATTTATGTAACAATGAATTCATTGTTGTTTGAAGCATTGTCTTTCTACCCACGCTTCAAAATCTCATTACCTTATAAACGTAAACGAAAGTAAACAAGAACAAAGCCAATTTTCCACACATAATTCAGAGTATTGAAAATTTCATATCTAATTGATTTTGAGATAAAATAATTTTAAAATTTTTAGAATGAGAGAAAAAATGGTGACGTTTCATTTTAAATTTCGCGTTATTGCGTTTTGGCAGTAAAATCACAAATTATTCAATATTTAGAACGTGAGACGTGAGTAGATACTAAATAATAATAATAATAATAATAATAATAATAATAATAATAATGATGTTGCTAACGAGAGAATTAAGGAAACAGTAAAACGGTAGTTTCTGGTTTTAGCTAAGTATCTTTAAAACTAAATATAGATCCAGCTTCATATGTTACATAAATTCAGAATAGCAAATAGCAGATAATAAGAAATTGGATTCAAGTTTTTCACAATAACAATTTCTAAATCAAGAATAAAAGAAAGATATACGACACCCTTAGTTCCTTATGTGATCCATTATGGATTATACCGGTTGGTCATTCTTTTGTGAAATAAAACCCGGATCTTTATCTGGTCCTATAAAAATCCTTACGACATAAACCCTCTACGCACCATTATCATTTCGCAAAATGTAGGTATCAAAGCTTTTTTTTAACAAATAAACAAAATAGAATTCAATACTGTGAAATATTTCAGAATCACTCTGAATTTTTTGAATTTGTTTTAAACCCATTCTATATCCTTTTTCTAAAATCTTTGTATTTGTATGTATTGTTAGAAAAGTAGTAATATTTTTCAACGGTTATTTTGCAATGTTAAAAAATAGATACGCCAAGGAAGTACTTTGAGTGGCTATTTTTGGGAATATTCCCAAATCTACATATTCCAAATACTCTTTTGGGAACATATTCCTGGCAAACTCAATGGTTGACCCCTCGTAAAATTCTCATCCAATAAATCTAGAGAACTTATCCCAACTATAACTTATCCCAACTTATTTTTGTAATACAATTTTGGTATCTTACACTTTAATTTAAAATATCAGTTTTATACAATTTGAAGGAAAAACTTTCAAATGAAATTGTATAATTTCTTCAGAGTTGCACAAAGCCTATAAAACTTTTTTTTCTTAACTTAGGAAATATACCATCTTCTTGTCATTAAATAACATAGAATAAAGGAGGTGAGACTTAAAAAACTGTTGATTGTTTTAGAACACCTAATTCTCTCCAACCGAAATTAAAAAAAAAAAAAGATAAAAACGAAGAATAATATTGGGAAATATTTGAAACTAAAATGCTGACATCACGTGAATTTTGCTCGACACACAAGTATCTCTTCATCACAAGATAAGGGTTGATAATAATATGACGCCACACTAAGGAGAACACCTTTCACGTGCACCGAGTACTGTTCTGACCACACTAGCATGCTTCGAAACACCTGAATCGGATGATGCGAGATTTTGTTGAGAATCGGCAATATTTCACTGTCAATAACTGGAATCGTCGATATTCAATAACAATTAACATGTCAAATGTAGATACTAACAACACGAGTACGAAGGGTAGTCCAGCCCATGGCGACTCGAAATTTTGGTCCTTTCTTCTTCGCTGACCTATGTCACGAAACTGGACTAGGATGTTCAAAGAGAGGGAGAGGAAGAGAGCGTGACTGAGATAAAAGATGAAAAGGAGTAAGAGAAAGAGAGCGAGGGGTATAGAGACCAGTGCCAGCTGCAGGATGGATTTTCCAGCTGTGTACCTACTTTGGCCGCGGCGTACCGGTGACCCAGTTGCGAGGGCGCATGACGCTATATCACGCGGTCTCTGTATTTATTTGCCTATTTTCCATACCTGTACTTTATACCTGTACCATATACCTGTACCCTATACCTATATCCTATATCTGTACTTTTCCATCGTCCTCTCTTCAAAATTCAATGAATGCCGATTACGTAATGATCCTTCTACAAATTCAGAATTGGGTCGATGAAATACACATTAGGGACCTCTGGAAAATATGATATTTGCTTTAAGTCATTTGAATTAATAATAAGTCTTTTTATTTACTGAAAAAGTTTCAAATGATTGACTGAAGAAATATATATTATTAATTCTTTCAATAAATTACTTTCTAAAATATATTTCTATAAAGGGAATGATAATCTAGGATCTGCCCCTACATGAAATTCTACTTTCTAATCTATTATCATCCCCGCTTTGAATATTATGTTCGAGCCTATTACCTGCCCCTCAATCAAGTCCAGTGTTCGAAATCATTTATTTATTTACGAACTGATGACATATGACCTGTTCCTTTATAAACCTGGGGTGTGATTCTGTAATTTCACTTTCACGTTCACCTCACTTCACGTCGTGAATTTATAAATGCAAAATTAAAAAAAAATTGAAATCTGCATTTTTAAATTCACGACGTGAAGTGAGGTGAAAGTGAAAGTGAAATTACAGAATCGCACCCCTGTAAAGATTGGGAAAATATATAAAAAAGCAGAGTGGACTGCTTCCATTTAAAGAAAATATTATATTTTTATAGTAATAGTATATTTTTGAACTTATATCGTTTGAGTAAATAACGGAAGAATCTATCTGGAATAATTTTAGGTAAAGGCAAGTCATATGTATAATTTAAATATCGCTCTCCTTTCTAGTTAAAAGCTTGTAAAATTTAATTTTGCTCGAACAATTTTAGAATTGAAAGCTTACATCAGTTTTTGCCTTAAAAATATGGAAGTTTTAAAATTGTAAGGTTTAAAAAATCCGTCAGCCTTATAAGCAATTTTCCATTAATTTTTATGATTTTTCATATCAAAGCTTTATACTGTGGATCTTTTATTTAGGTACAGTGATGCAGAATACTAAATAATCCATTTGACTTCAGAATTCAACCTTCCCTCTTTGATTTAACCAACTTTATCCTCTTTGCGAAAGGGTTGAACCCATTACCGACAGATGGGAGCAGGAACTAGAAAACTAGATTCCTTTTCAGAGTACAGATTAGTACAGATTTTAAATCTAATAACTGTACCCTCGTAACAGAATTAAATTAAAGTTCTTCCTAAACTATGTGATTTTCAAAAAACTCAACCATATACTACACTCGGTAATCTGCTGAAAAAAACTCAGAGTAAAACTAAAAAATATAGAAATAAAATGTATTTTAAAATAATAATTTTTCCAGCTTCCTCTTCATCTGATTTTTTTCTCAAATGCATTTCTTTTAGATTTGCTGATTGCTGTATTTCAAAATTCGCAGACTTTTAGTTTCTCTAACTTGATTTATTCTGTGAAAAAAAGTTTTAAATTGTATCTCTTTCGGGTTTCATTTACTCAAATTTATATTATTTTCAAAATAACAAACAATTCTGCTTAAATTGGATTGTACTTATATTTTCAACCTTTTCGAATATAAATTCTGATGAAATTCGATTACTATAAATCTTTTACTGTAAATCGATTACTTCAATCGTTTTCAAATATAAAATATAACTCAAAAAATAAAATCTTGGCGGGATATTTTAAAAGAGATTGGAGAACGAAAAATAATACGATTTCTGGCAATGGAGTCATAAATTATGAAAATAATGTAGTTTGGGGGACCAGAAAAAATACAAGGGAAATATCTGATGTAAGGTAAAATGTTCCTAATAATTCCAAATCTTATTAATATTATTGAAAAAGTTACAATCTGAGAATAAATACAATCACCTGAGTATTTCCTAAAAATACTCGTATGAAATAATTAATCACTTACGAAGAATAATAAAAAAATGAAAAAAATTATGCAAATGGAATGCCCAATTCGATAAAAAATAAGCACTAGAAATTATTGAATGGGCAAAATTAGAAATTCGCGTGATAGAAGAAAAATAATAAAATAAAGTAACATTGGCAAAGACACGTGTTGAGGGAAATAAAGAGGCAAACAAAATCGACCCTTTCGTTGAATTGCGTGACAAGGTATCTGAATGTATAGATACTGTATGTGAGTGGAATCGTATGTCCTGAATGAACCGCACAAAGTGCCACTAGAATCAGAGGAAACGTTATTTTATCCACGCTGAATTTACATGCTATTCGAGTTAATTGAAATTTAGTGTAGAAATGAATCAGAGCATTGTATAATTAAAACCTGCAAGGGGTAATATATAATGTTGTATGCAATATCCATACATACCATTACAATGTATAAATTTCCCTTGAAAAAATTTAATTTCTAATTTTTTATTTAACTACGTATATTAATTTTGGATTCTCTTTTAAAGGATGTTCACTCAATTTGTACAAATGACGTTTAAAAAGATTGGGTAGAGCTTCCTACAATAAATTAGAAAACTTCCTGGTCACAAAATATTTTATGACTTCTCCCCTTTTTCTTGGTCTCAAAAAATTAATTGTTTCCTGGTACAGTGGCCAACTGAACTTTCGTTCAAATTTATGAATGATCATGGTGTAAAGAATTTAATAAGAAGATTCCTAAAATCTACAAAAGCTGTTCTCTTAAATTTTGGAAGAACCTACACGATTTATAAAGAAATTCTGATAAATGTAATAAAGAAACACGTAGAAAAATAAATATATACAGTGACAATGCAAAAATAATACTAAGCCCCACAGAAAAAACAAGGACTGAAAGTGTTTACAGCTGAAATCAGTTTTCAGACCGAATTTCAGTCTTAAGTCACATTTTAGTCTTGTTTTAAGACTAAGAAATCTAAAAACAAGACTTCTTAATCTAAAAAACAAGACTAAAAACTGACTTAAGACTGAAATTCAGCCTAAAAACTGATTTCAGCTGTAAACACTTTCAGTCCTTCTTTTTTCAGTGTTGGTAAGGGTCGATGTGAATACAAATTTGATAAATTTGAGTGTATTTTGCATATCAAACGCAGTCAGTATTTCACAAGTCGGCTCACATGGTTACCTACACTTCACCTCTGGAGATCCACTTACGAATGTCATGAACCAGGCCAGCATAGTCAAAAGGCGTTGTAACAGTGCCGTATTTCATGAGCTTGGCATTTTATGCCAATATATATACATACTTAAGTCATCCTTAAAAATTTAAGAAACAATTCCCAGTATTCATTAAATTTTGATATTCCTATTAAACTGAAGAACATTGAATCGCTTCCACAACTTCTAGATTAAATGGAAATTAAAAATGAACTCAATATCGTGGAATTAGCTTTAATTTTTTTACGAGATGTCACTCGTGAAAAAATTCAACACTCCATTTGCCTTTTTCCATGTATTCATTTTAATTCAATATATGTCATAAATTAGTTTTATCAGTATTTTAGTTTTATCAGTAATTTAGTTTCATCAGACAAAAATGATCAATAATATATCTACATAGAAATACATTATACAAAGAAATACTCTGTAAATTCAAAGCACAGAAAATTGCAGAATATTGTTTTTTAATTTAAAAATTACACTGGAAACTTATAAACAAATTTTTTAATTCAATGATACGACACTGTTACTACTACTTAGACCTATGCCCTGTTCAGAGGTCGCAGATATACTCAGCATTGTACATGCTTGTCACTTGAAGGAGAATAATAGGGTGGAGGGCCAGAGTGTGGGCTAATTTTAATCGGGCTCAAGTCATAAGACGCTTTTCACTTTATTGTTTGAACATCGTTCGACCTGTGCTATGTAGGCACTATTTTCCCTTTTTATGTTTGCAGGTATCTCATTTTTTTTCATTCCCGTCTATGGGTATAAAGTAAATCTTGGTCACGTTCAGTCGTAAATTTTAAAATAGGCATTTTATTTATGCAAAAAATGCAAATTTAGATTTTTAACAACGCTAACGATAATTTCTTTTAAACATAAAGTTTTTTGCATTTTGGTAGAGCGTTTCCGATTAAATTAGACCATATTGCAACTTTTTTTTCTAAATCGATGCGACGGTATACACAATGATCGGCTGTAACTTTACTATACAATAAACTTTACCGTAATTTTATTTACTGTACAATAAATTGTACTAGGTGGATTAAATACGTGCCATTAAGTTACATTAATTTAAAATGCCTCTTTACACAGATACGGTGAATAGGAAATTTATTTTACAATTACTTATTGAACATTATGGTGTGTCCCTTTTTAAAAAAGTATTTAGTTTTATTCAATAAATTAATTCCTTAAATAATTAAATTCTGTTCTAGATCTAGAAAATTTGTCACCAGATCTAATTTTCACGTCAATTTATATTCCGAAAATAATTTCTCGTAATGCGGGGATACATTGAATTTCAAACGTCAAAATATCAAAGGATGAGTTATTTGAAATGCATTACGTGTTGTGTTTCAAGGTTTTAGTAAAAGAAATTGATTCTCTACTAATGCATTATTTTCTATGTATATCATAACATGAATCTATAATCATGCTTATATAAAACTGAGGGAAACATATAATTAGTCTATTTACTATTTTATAAAATACAAGTACAAATTGCAAGGTAACTTTAAAATTCTTTAATATTCAAATTAAAATCATATAAAATTAAAATAGTATAAAATTAAACTTCAGAAACTTGTTTATCATCGAACAAGTTTGAAATATTCCGCATGAGTTTCTTTTATTACTTTTTTTTCTTCTTACGACATAATTGTCAAAGCGAGTCGAGTATCTGGACTTTTTTTTATCTTTTCATCAAGCTTAGTTCTCATCTTTTATAACGTATTTTTCCGCATTACTTTAACTTTTGCATGTTCTACGTTTAAATGTTTCTTTACTAAATATTCATCGTCAAAGTTTTCTCCGAGCATCCTTTTATTTAAATCGAAAATGTGTATCAAAATGAAAAAGGTATTTGTATAACAACTTCTCTAAAGTTGCATAAAAAATTTTCAATACAGTAGAAAAGTAGGTTTTAACTTTTTTGATGTTTTACTGAAAATATGGATCTATAGGGACATTCATTTTGAAAGTTTCATGTAGCAAGCAACGGTAATATTTTGTTTCTTTCAAGCCTAGACAGGAAGGAAAAATGAAACAAATATCGCATGGAAAATATTTAAAAAAAAAAGAAAAAAGTAATAGCGTCTGAGTAAAAAGAATACATCTCTAGGCAATTTTATGAAGGGTAAAAAAGTTTTTCCCTTTGGACCGCCAAGAAAACTTCTTTGCCATAGAAGAAACTTTGATTTATTTTTAGGAAAGTTCGTGGTGGCCACGTGAACCCACATATAGGAACTCGTGATTGGATATCTGGTTTCGGCTCACTTCTTTCGGAATTTTTCATTCAAGAAAGTTCAAGAAATTTTTCATTCATCCCTCAATGTTTGTTCAATTTTTTTCAGAACCATTCAAGCTTTGATAAATCAAATAAAAAATAAAACAAATATTTATTTCAATAGCTATAAAATAAGCTTACCTGCGCTTGTACAGCAGCCAGACGAAGTTGAACTACTCCCAATTCGAAACGTTTCTGCGAAATATCCTCTTGAAGCTCAGCAATTTTAGTGTGAACGTTTCCTTCCACGCTTCTGTAATTGAAAAAGAAGAAAATTCAATTTTTTGACTTTGATACAACGTTCCAGGTAAACGATTGAAGAAAGGCCACTAAAGAATAGATGGAACGGGATTTCGTTTCTGACTTAAATTCATATTGGCTAGAACTAGAGGTATCAGAAGAATATTAGATTTCAAAGAAAAGAAATAAGTTGGCTTATTCCAAGGAATAAAATGACAAGGAATATGAAGCCTAAAAAATATCAAAAATATTATATAATATTCGATTTGAAAGTCGAACCTAATTTAAATTATTTCTTGTAGACACAAAAAGAAATTAATTTATGATGAACAGGAGGATATGAATATTTCACTCAAAGCTCCCAAGATGAATATAGATAAGGCTCTAAGGGGAGCAAGCTCACACGCAAAAGAGTCTTTGTGAATATAGTATTGCCTCTTCATTCTTTTGTACGGCGAATCTTCTTTTCTTTCAGAAAATCGAGAAGGTATTTTACTGAACCAATTTTTAAAGTTAGATCGAAATCCCACATTTTTTAATTCGGTGGTTGAATGAAAATTAAGTAATATCAAATAAAATTATTTATATTATAATTAAAATTGTATTGTTTAAAAAGTCATTTGCAGTTCCAACAATTTATAATAAATTGTTCTCTACTTACTTCCGTTTCATACGAATCACAGCTTCTAGGGCATCCTGTTGATGTCCAATTTCCTGTGTCAAACTTTCAGATTCCCTATGCAAATCTTCTATTAAAGGCAGAGTACTGGTCCCACTTGGTACCAGCTCATCCCTCAAAACAGGAACTTGATTGAGCCTTTCAACTGGTACCTGTTCCGGTGGGGCAGGCGGTACGAATAAGCGACGAGGTGGTTTTCGTGTAGCAGCGGTGGTCGACAGAGTTCGTGCCAAAACCTAATATAATTTTCATAATTACACGAATAACTTTCGATTTTGTAATAAATTAGAAACATGATCAAAAGTTTCGACAAGTCTTAATTTCCTACTGGTATTTCTCTCAAAATCATAATTTCTTTCAATAAAATTCTCGTAACATAATCTAAGGCAACAAAGAAGTCAACAAACATTTTTTTTATCAAATATCTTATGAATATATAACATAATGAGCATTCAATTAAAAAGTTGCAAATAACTTTATATAAATCCACATCAACTTATTTGCATTTATGCACATGCGAATTTTAATATGAGAGTTGGTAATACAAAATTGCCATAAAGATTACTCAATTTAAATCGGGTCAAGTTTAATTAAATTTGCATTTATCGTGACTTAGACACATTATTGTTCGTATTTTTTATAATTTTTATATAAACATCAATTATTGCGTTGAAGATTTAAAAGCGTTAAAATCTGAATTCACATACTTGTAAATCTGCTTGAGCATTGATAGCACGAGCTTCCTTGGCGACAATTTGATAGCGTTTTGATTGGTCCATAGCACATTCTCCAGCTGCTTCTGAGACTCCAGCAATACAGTTGCAAGCAAGTCCACATAATTCCTCATAGACATCGGCCATCTCTCCCAAGAGACCAGGGAGGCATTGATATTGATAGCGTTCGGTAATCGCATTGGTAGCCCTCAGTTGGAGGACGTAGGCGTTATGAGCCTCCAGATAGGCTCGCTTCAATTCCTGATCATTTCCGCTTTCGTTATTCAATAAAGCCGCGTAAGCCCTCTTGTAATCTGCCCTGGCCCTCTGCAATTTCTCCTCGGTCTTACACACTACTTGCTCTAAAGCTTCTCGATGTGCAAATATCTGTGAATATAAACGGGAAAGAATTTTCATCAGGACAATAAAACTGAAATTCACTGCTTTAAATTCAAAGCTGAAACCATGAAACCTGAAGTTAGAGATGCAAGATCTAATGTCAGTTCATTAAGTAATATTACGACTCTAATAGCCTTCATAAAGCCTCTAAAGTGTACTGCATACTGCTTATTATAAGTTTTTGCATAAAAAATGTCAGAATGACGTACATGTTGCGTAAATATGAGTAAGTTTCTCTTGCAAGCTTAACTCCCTATGGGCTCCTGAGTTTAACAAGTCAACCCACTTATATCTTGCATCTTTATGTAAGATTCTGCATATCATGTTGTTTAGATCTTACAAGATGTCTAATAATCTCAAAGATTTTAAATTATTTTAAATCATTTCAAGAAATTATCAAGAGGTATACAAAATTTCAAGTGTCTTCAAAGAATTTATACGATTTCCAAAGTTATCAAAGGATTTAAGAAGAATTTAAAGACAATAGTTTTTAATTTACCTTTTTGGATTGAAATTTTCGATGGAAACTAGCTTCTATGGCCGGTCTCGATAACTGTTGTTGCAAAACTCCGGCAAGATCGAGATGGGCTGTCGCATCAGCTTCGACCTGTCGCAATAAACTCTCCCAAACTCGTCGCATTCCGCTAGAATCTCTGGTTTCTTCGGATCGATTTCGAAAATCGTCGACCAACCGACGCACATTGACGGAATGAGTCTCCATTGCTCCACCCAATTCTTTGGCAAATTCTGACACTGCAAAAATACCAATAATTATGATCATATCATTCAAATTTCTATATTTTATAGAAATATATATATATATATATATATATAT
>UCOH01000433.1:0-10866 GCA_900474275.1 Synergus japonicus
TATTCCACTATATACCTAGTTGAATTTCTCACAAGGGTTTCACAAAATATTTAATTTTAAAAGTTTTATGTACTTTTATAATTTTCGTAAAATTCATTTTTCCACTATAACTCCTCAAATATTGAACATTTAAAGCTGGTGTAAGGGAAATGAAGATTCCTTTCATCGAGACGAATCGATTGACCTATATGATTAATGCATTTCATTAAAAAATAAGGAAGTTATGTTTATTTATAATTTTGAAAGTTATTTTTTCACTTTATGTTTTAAAATAATCAAAATTTTGAGTTGGCGTAAGGAAAATAAATATTCTTTATGTCGAGACGAATCGATTGATCTGTATGATTAATGCATTTAATTGAGAAATAAGAAAGTTATGCTTTATTGTAATTTTCGAAAATTAATTTTTTTGAATATAACTTCTCAAATAATCAAAATTTAATGCTGATGTAAAAAATACTTAATGCTTCCTCTATGAGGAAGCAAATCAAATTTGCTTACAGGAAGCAAAGTGCTCATTGAATGAGTACAAAAGTTGATACAACTTGACAGCTAGTTATTAGTTGTATTTCACTATTTCAATTAGTAAGTTTTCAACTTTTCACTAAAGTTTTAGTTAAAAATGACTAATAATTAGTAGAATTTTTCACTAAAGTAAATCAGTGACCTACTTTTCACTAATTCAGATTTAGAGAGAGCTTGCTGTCAAGAAGTATATATTTATATATATATATATATATATTAAATATTAAACTAATTCCTCACAAGAGTATATAAAATTATTCTTACATAAACTCATGTGACGAAGCAAAAGATTCACTTGAGTTCATTTCGCAATTTCATCGAATTGATTTTTGTCGGGCATAATGGGGACCTCGTTCGGATTTCTACGACATTCACGTCACTTCCGGAATCGTCTTATCTGATTCGGCGTGTTCTTTCCCGGAATCTTTTGCTCTTTCTTTGTATAGCATTTCTTGGAATCATTTTCCCTCTTCCTCACTCTGAAATTATTCTGGAAGAGGAGTTTGGCCGGCTGCATCCTCTTACGATCTACTTTCTCACCCCTTGAGACAACCCCGAGATCGTTATTGCCGTCGTCCTTACGTAACCTCGAGACCGTGAGGTCGTATCGGTCCAGTCCGGTCCGAAGAATTTCGTAAAGTACGTGCTACGGGGTGATTCTTGAAACGCGTTCCATTATGTCCAAGGACGACCTTCGAGACGAGCACCACAGCGAGAACATCGATGTACCCTTCCATTTCTTGTCATTTTTTTCTCTATCTTTTTTTTCCCCCTTTTTTCCTTTTTATCGTTTCATACTCTACATGCTTCCTTTTCTCATCCCGACCACTGTATTTGCTTCTATATCTGTTGTGAGCGAGCATCCCGATTTCAAGGAAGAACAGAACTTTTCCTTTGTATTCTACTCGTCTGGCATTGGCCATTCATCAGAATGATACTTGTGTTAGGTGAGGTTACACATACTGTATTTGGAAACTCAGCACGTTTGAATTTTTATTTCGCGACGACAAACGGAAGTGCCACTTTGATTCAGGTGTGTTTGGAATTTATAGCTTTTGTTATGAATAAATATATTTTCGACCAAAAATATTCTAGCATGCGTATATCGAAAAATCGACACAAGGGGGTCGATTACACGTAACATTTTGAATTTCTCGCTTCTCAAATATCATTAAAATCAATGCGCCAACGATGATTTCGTTGGAAAGTTTATTTATATCAATGACATCGAATTACATATAGGTTTTTCTCGGATTTCTGGATCCGAACGCAATTGAATTTTGACAATGTAAAAATTCAAAAATATTTTTTTATATTATGCAAGGAAAGGAATTACTTGAAATAATAATCTATAACTATTAAGGGCATGTATTACTTACCCGATCTCTACCTTACCGACATTTTTTTCTCTGTAACCCTACGTCTACATTTATTGAGATACCCCATTGAAAATTTCTATATTTGAAGCTAAAGCCTTAAGGTACGTTTGTCTGGTCCTAAATATTGACATTTTTAAAAAAATAATTTTTTCAACAAATTTTTTTTTATTTTTACAAAAAGTTAAGACCAGACAAACATACATTAGCATATTTTCTTTAATTTTATAAATTTTCAATTTGATATCTTTATAAATATAGACATAGCGTTACAGAGAAAAAAATGTCGGCAAGGTAGGGATCGGGTAAGTAATACATGCCCTTAAGCACAAACGTACCTTAAGGCTTTAGCTTCAAATATAGAAATTTTCAATGTGGTATCTCAATAAATGTAGACGTAGCGTTACAGAGAAAAAAAATGTCGGTAAGGTAGGGATCGGATAAGTAATACATGCCCTTAATATATTTTATTTGAACATATAAATGATGAGCTCAAATGTTCTACTGAAAAAATTTTTCTTTTCATTTTTTGAGGGTGAATCGTGGGAGATTTATTTCACAATGTTTTTTTAATGACATTTGGGAATTGAGACAAGATTAGTGAAAAGTGAGAGAAGCCACGTAATCGACCCCGGGTTATTAAATAATTACAATTAGAGAGATACATATTCCTCATAATCATGTTAGGTTTCTGTTATTCGGTGAATGCGGAGATAATGGAGGACAACTGTAATAGATCGTTGGTAATACCAGAGGACAATATGTTTGGCCCTTGGGTAATTCAGTGACGTCATTGAGTAGATGGGACAGTGTATTTTCGAGTGTCTGAAGTTCGGTTATATCTGTGCCAACCATACGGCATACATAGACTGTGTAGAGCATCAGAGCGAGTGGCGCATATCAGCGTCGACCATATGCTACGGAGTATAAAGCTGGTCTCATTGGCTCGCATCTCATTTCTGCTCTTTCGCTGATCCCTGGAATACGGTTTCAGAATTTGCGAAACTTTTGTACCGCCATAGCCAACTGTTCGGATTCATCGCGAATCCGCGAACGATATCCCATTCAGCGCCCAACAAGTTTCCCTGATTTATCACTGCAACCCTTTCCGCGATATAACGCCATTTACATAAAGTGATTTCACATCCTTGAATCATTCACTGCTCAGAATAGAAATAAAGAAAATTAACACGTTCTTTATTTTCAAGAAAAGTTCTTGTACTTTTTTTGGAGTAATAACTGCTCTAGCATTTTTTATGTAAATAAAATACCTGTATTTACTTGGTACATCTACATAGGTTTGACGAAAATGGTTCGTCAAATTTTGCACATTTTGCATATATTTATATCCAAATATCAGATTTGCTGTAACAGTAAATAAGTAAATCATCACACAATGCGCTTTCAAAGCAAATTATCCCGTGTAAACTAGATCTATTGAACAATTTTTCATTCCGGCAACAACCTTTTCGATTCGGATTCTGAAACGTTTCTCTTTGCCAGTTTCCCTCAACTTCGTTGATTTTCTAATGCATTATTCATAGGCTGAGTTACATGGTTCGTAGCAAAATAGCACTTAAAATTGATTTAGAACTTCGTTTCAACAAACTCTTAAATTTTTTTCAAAATAGCTTTGATAAACCATTTACATCGTGTCTGTTCAACAATGGTTAAAAAGAAACTTTGATAAATTAATGAAAAATAATTATTTATAAGAAAAAGACATTGTTTCAATAGGCATCTTTCGCTCTCCCGTATGAAAATTGCCAAATGTTTGCACAATTACAAGTTTGGCCCCAACTTGGAAAATTATTTTATGGCTACAACAGGATTAATATATTAAATCTAGTTGCAGCCAACTTTGTCTCATTTAGCTCGATTGCAGCGCCATTAACTTGGCTGTGCATCTGACTTGAACACAATTGACAAATAGGTTGGTTGATGGTATTTTGTTGGCGAGTATTTTTTTGATTTTGATTTTGAAAGTTTTAATTATTAATTATATTATTAAAAATGTCGAATTTGCAACATTCCAAGGTTGCAGAACGAAAACGAAATAAAAGATCTGTTTCAGTAATTTTCAATGTAGTTTTTTAAATGTTTTTTAAAAATAAATAATTTTACGTTTATAAATGTTTTTCTCATTTTTTATTAAAAAAAAATAATTTTTTTATTTAGTATGGCTGAGACTAGAAAAATAAATATAGCCAAGTTGGGGCCAAGTCGGTCAGTAATTTAGACTCTGGCCGGTTAGGCGTTTCATTTGTGGTTTGGTCCTGTCTAGATCCCCAAGTTGGGGCCAAGTTTGCCCTAGTTTGGTTCTAGCTAGCGCCATTACAAAATTTCCACACCTTTTACGGTAAATCTTGGCTAATGATTGTTATGAATCGTCTTATCTAAATCAACACACTGTTTTCAATTTGGGGATTGGATTATACGAAACCTTCCAAAACTGCAACATGACACACGTGTTGCCTCTGGCAATTTGCAATTTCCTGGATGTTCTATTCGCTCGCTGCTGCTAATCTCTGCGCAAAGAGCGTTATATTTAGTCTCTGCTTTCCGTTCCGGATTCTACTTTTCTCATTGCTACAATGGGTTATATAGTTAGATACGATGAACGTTCGGTTGTGCTTCTAATTTTTTTTTCATCTTAATTTACAATCTAATAATAAAATTAATTCTTTTAAATTATTAATATAAGCCAAAAGATAAAAATAATAAATTAAAGGGGTAGTAATCCCATATTTTCTTTTCAGATCTTAAGGAATGTGAAATCAAAATAGGTAGGCGACATAATGACTTTCGAACTTGAGGCTTTATTATTAAGCGGACGGTATGTGAAAAGAGCTTATCACCAAGGGCACTCACGCGTGTAAAAGCAAAAGACAAACGAAGCGCTTTGATCAAGCGACAAAGAGCACCCTCCGGATGTCCTTGCTAAGCCCTTTGACCTTACGGCCCGCCGAGCAAAATAATAATTAAACGTCGTTACTATCAATTCTGCCACCCACCCTCATTGCTCTTTTGTGTATACTTTACCTACAAAATAGGATTATTTCTTGCAACTTTGCGCCTTCGTTAATCTGAGTTGGTCCTATTATGCAGATTTCGTATTAACACCTTTTATTGTAACCTAATTAAAAAATTTTTTGTAACTGATAGTAACTGGAATACTTCCCTACCTCTTATCTAATTTTATTTCTCTCTAAAAAAAGTGGTGTTACGAAATTTCTCGAAAATCTCGCATATTTTGTTTTTACAAATCTGATTTTTTTTTACAACTGGTATTTCTCTTTTTAATTGCGAATTTCTTCCTTTCAATCCTATGTCATTGTTAAAATTAATTTGGCTGCGTTTGCATGGTAGAATGACGCAACTCTTCCGTGGATGTGACATGAATGATCGGGTGTTGAATGTTGGATTCGAGTCATGGATTTGGTTTATAGGATGATGATCGAGACCCCCATACATACATAGAAAAAAAAAAAATACAAAACGAAAGAGAAATGCCCTAGGCAACAATAAAAGTTAAACTCTAACAATAAGAGATCTTCATGCACTTTTAGCGAGTTTGCGAAATATTTCACGAAGCGATAGAGTGAACATAATTCGTTGCTACATGGAATTGAACGTGAGATGCATCAGCTATAGAATGTTTGCAGTTCGCCTGAAATTGAATAACCAAAAGCGGATTAAAATGTTCATGCACAAATCGCGTGGTGTCCCTCGAAAAATTCACCAGAATGAATTTCGTGATTAATCGGACAATCGTTTTCGAAATTGATTGGATTGCTGCAAGTATGCTATGAATTTTCATTGTCACACTCGTTAACGATGTTACGTTTATAATTGTGAACTTATATTATGGTGATATCTGTAAGGTAAACATATTTAAAAATAATATTAATCAACCCAAAAAATTGTAAGTTTCGATTTAGAAAATAAACCCTTATGACTTATGCTTTAGGCAAGATGGATAAAGTAAATAGAAAATCTAATAGAATTTATTTCTTGTTTTCCAGGTAAGAGCTGACAAATGGAAGAAAATCAGAACTTCTTATTGTCTTATTTTCTCTCTTGGGATCCCATGGTAGAGAGAAAAAGACTGATATTTTGAGGTAGAGAAAATTATATATATGCATATATATTATTCCAGTCATCATTTTTTCCTTAGACTTAGTGAGAGTTTATCTTTAAATTTATGCATTCAGTATTATTATTATTATTTTTTTTTCAATGAAAAAATTTTATTTTGGTCGTGTGCGTCATAGATTTTTTTTTTGTTTAATTACTCTTAAAACTTTTAGTCTTAAAAGACGAATTTAGAGCTGAAAACGTCCTTTTGCCATAGAGTTTCTTTTTATTAAAGTGACTTTTCTTGGACGCAAACGACCGTAATTTATATTTAAGCGTGGCTCTTGCTTTTTTATTGCATATAAAAATAAGAATTACTATGTGGTTTTAGTGGTGATGTTCCTTCAGTGACTTTCATCCCCCGTTAAAAAAAATGCAAATTCTTACTAGCTTCGGTAAGAGTAAACTTAAATCATCTGCAGAGTGTTTATTATCTAGACTAGTTTCATTGCTTAAATGCATTTTAAATGAGATTTATAGTCAATTGATTAATATTTATTTGTAATTTCATCTAATCTTGCTTCGCTTAAGCTCGCGATGACTGGGAGTTAATCTTGTAACTTTTTAAAACGTCTTATAGGATTAGACCCTAAGCTTTTTGGATATTGAATTGACTCTAAAGTAAGGGATCGAACTCGGGAAATTAGAAACGATTGAAACCGTAAAGTACGGTTATTCCGTTAAGCTACATATCCATAGCAAACGACCGCAGACTAGTTTCCCGAGCCAGAAGCACTCGAACGCAGTTTTCCTGAACGTCTACTGATCCATTTGGCTAAAAGCTCGAGCCGCGAATTTGGACTTAATCGTATTAAGCTCCATGTCCAGCGACGGGGCTTAGAATTAGTGTGGTTTCCGCACTTGTACCTACGATCGTACAATGTACGTGGTCATGTACTTGTCCAGAACCTACCCCCTAGTCGGCCCATAAGCCCAGGCGAATTGCTATTATGCAATTTGGTTATGAGAGCCGTGCTTAACGACTTCCTCTACTTGGAATTCCAATCTTGCAGCCTCTTCAACTGGTTCAATAGACTCCAGTATTAACGAAGTGATTGGACTTTCAATCTAGCAGAATTAGAATTAAGAGATCCGAGCATAATTTATCCTACTAATTTTCTAATCTCTTTCGCTTTTACATGATTTTATTGGATTATCTAAACTTTTAAAGTTTGTATATAAATTTACCTTGGAATACCAACTCATGCAAATTTGCTACACTGTCAGAAATATATTGAAATTTCAACTACTTTTGATTGAATATTCATTTAGTTACGGTAATTGTCAACTAAAGTAATTGAAGCTTTTTTTTTACAGTGTATTAATGAGATATTATTATGACATATGTATCTTTATTGAAAATGGTAATCCCGACCGGTGCCTCATTAGAAGCTCATTTTATATATAAATAAGGGCTTAATAAGGTAATTTCAATACGGGCAGGATCTGTTTTATGTTGAGATAGTAATTTTATTGTTTCTGTTTATCTTTATATGTATTGTACGTGTTAAACTTTAACACTAATTTGTCTTCTGAAATGCTACATTAGAATTAATTTCACCCATCGTAGAAAGCTGCTTTGACAATGAACACCACTTCCGTATAAATATTTCTGTAATTAATTGTCGGCTTTTCAAGTCTGGAATTTCGCGGTAACACGTTTTACTATAAGTTGAGACATTTCTGACAGTGTGTACGAAGGTATAGCGTCCCTCGCAAAGGGTAAAAACTCGTAAACATCGTCAACCCCCGTGCGCCGGCATAAACCACTGGCGGTACCTCGGCGAAACGGGCGAACTAACGTAATTTTTCTCACTTTGCAAGTTGCTCCATAAATTATCGTGCACGGCGCGGCGTTGGGCTCGCTTCTCACCCCTACCCCCTAACCCCTACCACCGCCTTCTTCCACCGATCTACTAGCCTCTTTCACCCTCTCATTCGCTCTTTGTCTTGCAACTCGCACTCAGTAATTTCCGTACACGCTCAGAAGGGACATGAGAGAAGGGTAAGTGTGCAAATATGCAGGCATGTGTATGTATATATCTATATATGTATATATGTATGTATTTCGCAACAGGAACGACTCACGTGCTATGTTACAATTTGCCACTGCCGTAACGTCGGCTACATTGGAAAAATGCACGGGGAGCGGCTCCTCAAGAAGAAAAAACAGTCTGAAAACTTTTTTTCTTTCCAGCAACCACTTTGCAACTGTCAGGAGGTTTAGCGAGTAACTACTTTGTACGCTATCAACATAATTATGTTGTTTCCTTCACGGTACAGTGTACCTCAAAATGTAGTTTTGTTCCTTCTGTGGAATGTACCCTGCAGGCTTTTCAGAATTTTTCTTTTACTCCAACACATTCATTTTATTACAAAGTTCGTGGGTTTATTACACACACATATTAATTTTCATATTCCACAATTTATACCATTTTTAACAGTGATACTAAAAATTTAATAAAATGCTAACGTGCCAGGCACGTTAAAGTTGATTTACTACGAGAAATAAATACAATTCATAAAAGCAAGTAAAAATAAAATTTTACGCTGGTAAAGGTGAACTTATTTTATGAGTGAGAGAAAGCTGGTTGTGCTATACTTTTTGTAAAGATTACATCGTGTTGTGAAAGAGTTCAACTTGCGTTGCTTTAATCGTAATTTCGATCAGCTTCTGGGAACTTGTTGGCGAACCCCTTTGTTCGGAATTCGATGCATTTTTCATGACAGTACTGCGTTAGTGGATAATCCAGAGCTGACGGCTCAAAGCCAGTGTCCACCTATGATTCCCTTAGTAAGTGTGTATGTATGTATTGGTTGGAAGAGATTTTAATCAAACTGTTAGTGGAATTTATAAAAATCTGTTTTTAGTGGGAGACGGATATCAACAATAATCATGTAGTTATATCTCTCTAAAACAGTTTTGTAAGGAAATATCTCTCGAAAAGCTTCTATAAATTACATACTAGTTATATTTTTCTAACGTTTCCTACCGGTGCTGGCTGAACTTAGTAGCAAGTCACGAGTCAAGACAGTGACTAGAACCACACCAAGGTTTGCAACATAACGCCAGTAGGAGGCATTATTAACCGAAGCGGTCGAGCTAGGAACTTCTTGATGGGATTCCGGGGGGTTTTGGATGGCGAGACAGGGATGGTTTCGTACCTACCAGCCGCAAGGAACATTGTGCTCCGGAATTGCCAAGGAAAGGTTGCGGGGTTAGAGGGATCTCAATGACGTCATATCCAGTTACTCCGACGCGTTACCGGAGAAGCTTAGATTGCACACAGCTCGCGGAACGCGCTACTGCAAACCCCTTACTATCTTCCTCAATGCCATCATCTTGACTTCTCTGTCTTTGGCATTTCGACTGCCTTGACTTCACTTATCGGGGGTTGGAAGAGCCAGTCTCTCAAGACGGAACTATTATCCGTAATCCTCATCATAAAGTTCGGATATGATTCCCTTGACAGTCGGCATCTTCTCCCAAAGTAATAAAATTATACTCATTTTTATCAAAATGATATCTAGAACCAACTAGCAGTTTAAATTACTTTAGGATTTTCAATTGTTTTTAAAAGTATTTTACGGTATTTCAATATTGCAAAATTTGCTTGCAATAAGTTTAAGGGTACTCGGAAATCAATAAATATACTTTTGAAACAATAAATCTCTTCCAAAAGCAGATATTTTATTGATTCAAATGTATATACTTTAAAATGTATAATATCACTATTGTATGGAAATGATTAATTCTTGTTTCATTAAAAATTATATACAATATACTTTAAAATGTATAATATCACTATTGTATGGAAATGATTAATTCTTGTTTCATTAAAAATTCATTTGAATCAATAAAATATCTGCTTTTGGAAGAGATTTATTGATTCAAAAGTATATTTATTGTTATCCGAGTATTTTTTCTCAGTGTACACAGATATTCAGATTTATACATATATTTATATATTTAAATAACAAAAATTACTATTTTTTGAGAGATTAAAAGATTCTAGATTAAACAAGGAATTTAGCGAAATTTTGATTGAGAAATAAGTAGAATTGTGTGATTATCTTGCAATTTTGAACTTGCTTAATCGGTACATTTGAGGGGGATTTGCTTTGAGTGGTGACCGGAAATTCGAGGTCGAGTGGTATTGAACCGGAAATAGAAGCGGAAGTGTCTCCAGGATAGGGTTAGAGCCAACCACTCCCTTCATTAATGGTCAAACAACGTAAACTAGAACTTAAAGGTCGTTCATATAGTTCCTAAAGTACTTGACTCAGTTTGCAAAATGTAACAATTATGGCATGTAATATGTAACAATAATGTAAACTTTATGACAAATATTAAATATGATATAAGGAAGAAAACTTTATACAAGAAGTTATAGTTGCACGATTAGCGAAGAGAGCAGCAAACAAGTAGTAAATGATCACTATGGTCAGCCTGGCAGTAGAATATTCCGTAATATATCAGTCCATACTTATAATCGAACTAAATAGAACTTAATGCTCATAATCCTTCCAACATATGTTCTTTTTTATTTAATTAAGAAAAATATCTAATTACTTACTTTTTAAATTTGATGTTTATTAAATTACGTCAGTTTTTTTTATAAGAATTCGTAATATAATTTAATTTAATCAAATTTATATAACCATTTATTGAATTGAACTTTTATTTGACACTATCATATTTTCATTTAAATACTATTTTTGTTACGAAATTTTAACTCTATTTGAAAGACATGTTAAAATTAATTAAATTAGAATTAATCTTGCAATTTGTACAATGCATATATATATATATATATATATATATATA
>UCOH01000439.1:0-39620 GCA_900474275.1 Synergus japonicus
GAATTTATTGGCCTTAATCATTTCACCAACTTCCAAGGCTTGGAATTTACCACAGAAAATCACGTTAACTTTTAAATTTCCCTCTTTTTTCAAAGCATTCTTCAATCGAGTGATAATCATTGACTTCGTATCGTCAAGAAATTGGCTTAAATCTTTGTGCTTTAAATTGACTATACAACCAGACCTTATTCTACTATTAAACGCCGTTTGCAAATCTTCCCAAACAACCCTATCTGATTTCCTGTTCGTGATACCTCTACCTTTTTTCTGTAAGTTTTTAATATTCCTATTTATTGAATTAAGAATTCCAATTGTTGTTAGTAACTTCATCTTTTCACCAACTGATGCATTCCTTCTTTGCTTTAGGATTTTATTCAACAATCTGGTATTTCGTTTACCAATTGTTAACCAATCATGTATTAAAGTCACTGATGAGCTTTCGTCTAAAAATCCAAAACCAGTCTCCATCAAATGAATTAATTTTTTGCAAAATTTTGAATCCATTTTCCAGTTCATTCTGTTGAGGTCGGTGAAGTCCATCTTGATGATTTATTGAAGACAATAAACACTTTTAAAATCAAACTATAGTCTTTAAACAAAATGCACTATTCAAAAAACTTTGATTTTACTTAGCAACACTTGAATACTGACACGTTTGAATGGTGTACAAGTAACTGTAGTAATGAAAAAATAAGGGATGTGCTGCGGTTCATATAGGACTTTTTACCTAATTTCTTAGAATTGCTTATCTTATTATGTCTACCGTATAATATGACATCTATATATGATCTAAATTGCATGAAATTCCGCAATATGACGTCATTTCTCAAAATTCTATGTAACATGATACGCTAAATTTCTCAGGAGTGGGGGTAAAACAGGTTTGGACTTGCATAGAAATATGTAATATGACACCATTTCCCAGGAATTTCTATGTAACCCGATACTTTTGTTTTTCTATAATTTAAACATCATTTGTTTATGTTAATAATTCTTATCACCGGAAGTAACTCATCATAACTATGACGTCATCCACATTCTTACCCCCTCCACTCACATTCACACAGACACACACTCACACCAATGCAAGCTCACACGGACATGCACTCATACGAACCTGTCCAGAACCGGCCCTGTTATACTACTGTTAAGGGTTCCATAGGAATTACTGTTTTCAGATACACATCAATTTGTTCAGCTAAGATTTCTAATTTTTTAATAAAATATTCAATGCAATCTTCTCCTCTATAAATTTCAAATTCAGAAAGCGAATCATTAAAATCACACTTTAAATAAAAGGCAATACTGTGAGCGACATGCTTTTGATACGCTACTGTGTTAAATGCAAGAATGTCTTCCGCATCTGATTGTGCTTCTGCAATAGGTTTTAAAACAGACTCGTTATCAGCGTAAACTGAAAATGGAACCAGTTCTTTATAATTAAAATTTTTAAATGCCAAAATGTTTTCCCCTTCTTTCGGTAGTATTATTTTGCATTTATTAATACTTTCACAGTCTGATCTGTGATTTAAAAAAGATTTCTCAATTTTAAAATGACACAAGCATCTGTCACATAGAAAAAGTTTATGCTCATTACGCGTTATTTGTCTAGCAACTAAACGTGAAAGATTGTTAATAAAAGCAAAATGATACACTGGATTGCTTTGATCATGATTACTTTCAATTTCAGAGTTTTCAACCATAAGGAGATGTATTACGAGTGTATTTGACTTTTTTGCACGATTCAAATATATAGGTACAACTTCCTCCTTTTTTTATTAATATGATCTATACCATGAACATTGATATTCAAACTGTTCATTTCTTTAAATTTTTTAACATCTAATTTAATTGGAAAGTTTATACCTTCATATTTTAATGTTCTTTCATAATGTGAATAAAAACTTGTTTTTGAAACCTTAGATTTCGCAGGATGAAGAGCGGCCATTACAGACCAGAGAAATCAGTATGGGTCATTGTTTCGGATATTTATAACAGCATGTTTGTTTTGAATGTACTTTGGCAATTCAATAAAAGTTAAGAAGCCTGCTTGTAGTGGAGTATAACTATTTATATTTACACACAAATTTATTATCTTAATCAATGACAAGCCTGATTTACTTCTCTTGAACTCTTCAACCTGAACTAGAATATCCTCTAAGTGGCACGATTTCTACGGCATCTCGAAGAGATACCTGTTGGTTAATAAGTTGAAGTTGAGATTTCGTTTGATAGATAAATTAGATGTGCTTGGCTTATTGTTGGTTGGATCTGTTAAATGATCGAACAGATGGTTCTCAGTTTCGTTTTCTTTTTGAGTTGGATTTTGTATTTGCGAATTTCCTTCGGTCGAACTGTCCGAAATACTTGTACCCGAGTTGTTTAGCGTGGTGGAATGCGATAAGTTGGACACGTCTTCAGTAATTGAAGAATTGAGATCAAGCGAATTTTGTAAACTTTTTACCGGACTATGATCTACTCTGGGTTTTTGGCGTTGAGAAATTTCGAAAGCGATTGATTTTTTTCGAAGAGGTAGGTATTCTTGATTTGTTTGTATCTCTTCTGAGAGGGTAGGGTTGTCTTTTACTTGAGAACGGGTGATTCTTAGAGTTGCGGGGATGTTTAGGTCAAACATTATACATTGCGAAATATAATTTTATAAAGTGAAACAATTTTATTTTTGAAAGAGGGAGAAAGAGTATTGATTTCGAGGGTTTTAATGTTAAAGGGCTTTAATAATTTTTTCAATTTGGGAAAAGGTTATTTCAAGAACAGTTATCAAGATATCGGAAAGGTTTCAGGATGTCAAAATATTCATAAAATAGGGGATATACAATAAACATAAGATATTATTTTAGTTTCTGCCTCTGACCTTGGATTGATTGCAATTTGACATTTGAAATCTCTCTCTATTTCTGAATCTGTTGGCTTATTTGTTTCCCGGCCGATGCACCAAAAATAAGAAGGGGCTATGTAACGTCTAAGATATTTATTTAAAGAAAAATCAAAATAACTCCATCTTATCTTCCCTAATTTCCTCGTTTTGATTAACCCTCGTGAGAAAGCTAATTCGGGATGAGGATAGCCAACAGGTTAGCTAAGAAATGTTACAACACAGGGTTTGACCTTGATATAATGAGTTTATTTAGATATTAAAAGATATTTGTTACAACAAATAGACAATGATTATAATTACTAAATGAAAAGAGATATTTATTATAATTTAATTTGGTATATGTCGAAGGTAAAATATTAATTAAAAGAGATTTGTTTTAAACAAATCCTCAAGCAACAAACAATGATTTCGAACATATAAATTATTAAGACATTTATCGGAGATAAATGTTTATTTAAAAAGGAAAGATTCGCTATAAACAAATGTTCATATGATAAACAATGATTTCAAACAGCTAAATTGTTTAGACATTTGTCGCAGATAAATGTTTATTAAAAAGAAAAGATTCACTATTAACAAATGCTCAAATAATTTGTTATTAATGTTACAAAACTAACGAAATGATTACGAATGTATTGAGAATGGCTAACATTGGTTATAAATTGTTACAACAAAACGGAAATAGTATTAAATTATAATTGTTGAGATTAAGTGTTTACAAAAAGAGGTATTTCGAGGGAGAGTTTCAACTTGAGAGGCAGATCTAATGAAATGTAGAAATTCGTAGCGTACTTACAATGTTTGTCGATCCAATCAAGAATACACAAACCTAACTTAACATCCACTCAAAGTTCATAATAAATTCATTAGGATAGTTAACTTTAAAAGTTCATCAAGAGTTCATTATCAAAGGTTCACTTCAAAAGTTCATTAACAAATGTTCACTTCAAAAATTCATTAAAAAACTGGTATCAAAAACTCGGGTAGTTTCGGATTCTATTAGTTCTGATATCCAGTATGACGAATTCCTGGTGTTTTGGAACTAAATGAGTTACTAAGTTTCCAGCGTTATTGAAACTGATCCCGAGGTGACTTTTAAACTGATAAGTCCGCGGGTTCCTGATGTTATAGTGACCGACGAGTTACAGGATTGGTGGTATTATTGTAACTGGGGACTAACGAGTTACGCGGTTTCTGGTCTTATTGTAATTGGGGACTGACAATTTATGCCGTTCCTGGTCTTATTGTAACTAGCGACTGACAAGTTACGCGGTTCCTGGTCTTATTGTACCTGACGAGTTACACGGTTGATGGTATTATGGTAACTGACGAGTTTGGTCCGATGTAGTTCTTTTATGTCAGAAAATTTGCGTGTATTCGTTTTTTTTGTCCGGATGTCCACTAATTGGCAGCGGGCGACTGGGATGTTAACAGTTCAGTTACTCCTCAACCGAGTGGAAAAGGTTACTGAGTGCACGAGTTAATTAGTCATGGACCTGTGACTCTGGCTGTTGCATCTTCTTGGTTTGGTGGTGTCCCTTTCACCAAATGCTGAGGATGTTTTGGTCGAGTATATGTGAACTCTAGACTACAAGTCTATGATTGTATTGGTCGTGGGTCGTGGACCCATGACAATACCTATGAATTTGGAATGTTAATTGGCTGTTGTACTGTTGAGTTTACAATGGTGTGGAGATTATAAGTTTCTTCGTCTTCTTTAAGGGATAAAACCACTTTAGTGGCCGAAAAGGAAGACTAATTTTGACAATTTATTTTGTGAATATGGGAAAAGGAATAAAATTTCTTTTTAGAGGGTTCATTTATCATATATTAAAGTTTGAAAACAAAATTTTTAATATTATTTTCGTATAATATGGCAGCGATACACGTAATCTCCGGCAAACTGATTTGAAAAGGTGCTCCGCGGGCGGACTCATATCTCGAAAACTGTGAGCCCTGGAATAAAAACCCAAATTTTTTTTAAACTATATACTATTAGCTAGAGAAGTTCGTAGGATGTTTTTTTATATCAATTTTTATAGAAGTGGTGCACGTTTGAAAAAAATGCATTTTTTGCAAAAAAAGAGCAGTAAATTGTTTATAAAAAATGCAATTAACATCAAATTAAAAAACGGCTACGTACTTCTCTAGAGAATCTACTTGTGAAGCTATTGTAAAAATTAGAAGTCGATTCATGCATTGGTGTTCGAGCAATGAGTCCGCCCAGTTTGAAAAATGCTGTTCGGAGAAAAACGCGTTTAAAAGTTTTACAAGCACATAGAGGAGAAATGCAAAGTGTTAACAAATTCCGAATAAAATGTTTATTAAATGGGTCAAATTCTGTTGCTCGTGAGTTTTTGGGTTCTCTCATTACGAATCCGCTGTCGAAAATTTGAGAAATAATATGACGGATCCAACATAACAACAAGTATGTTAAATAAAAACTCCAAGACGCTTCTGGAAAATTGAAAATTAAACATCTTAAAATTTTTGTTCGCTATTGGACCAAGTGGGTATTGTTTTTATGACTCTAAAGTACTATTTATTTCACCATAAATCAGAAGCAAAACATGTCAAATTTTGTTTTTCATCAATCGAAACTTTAGCATTTACTTATAGTCTAAAATATTAATATTTTACTAATCATTATATTTATTAATTATAATAATAATTAACAATTGTATAAACCGATTCGACTGACATCTAATAATGCACCTTTTTATGAACTGAAAACTTATAACATTTGCTCAAAAACTATATTGATATCGAGCGCGCCTTAATCAGCGAAAGTGTTTTGAGTTTTGCAAATTTCAATTATCAAATTATTTTAGTTAGTTTAGCTTGAAAGAACTTTCTTTAAAATTTTTGAACTAAATGGAGTCAATAAACTGTCATGTTAGCATGACATTAGTTAACTAATTATTAATTAACTATTAAGTAATTAATCATTATCATCATCACTATTGACTACATGTAATCACTACATCATAAGCCATAATTATAATTGTAAACATTATTTAATTCATTTTTATGTAACTGACCCTTACGACTCGCGCCACCTGCAACACTAATAAGTTTCTAAATCTACAAGAGGATATTGACCTTTATACCAAAACATTCGCCCTCAAAGGTACACTATAAAGTCCATCTGTATAGGTGACACCCACAAGAAACATACACAATCTCAATCACTCAACGCGTCCGTGAAAGGTCCAGAAGCCACCCTCGCTAGAGCAACTGACCCAAAAACCAGGATGACATCTGCAGAGTATCCATGTGCACTAACACTAGTCTATTGAAATGGCACCACTCACAGACACCACACTAACGCTGGTCTATTGAAATCTCTTAGTATCTAGGATCAGCATAAAAACAGCATGGCCCATAGGGGACCCAGTCTTGAATTCGGCGGTTAAGGTTGCAGTCCTTCTACGATCAACAGTCTAGTCGAGTCTTGAGTTAAAACAACGAAGGGTGCAGATCTACGGTGAAAGTCAGTGCAGTGTTGAATCATCAAGTCAACAGTCTGACCCAGTGTTACAACAAGTGCAAGCTGAATCCTAAAAATTCAGAGTCCAGTGTGTGAAAAAATGGACTTATAAAATATCCAAGTTCGACCTAAGAGAACTTAATAAATTTATCGAAGTAATAAAAATTCCTGAACTTGGAAATTCAAAACCCAAGTGCAGTGACAGTTCAGTGACATTTCCCAATCAAAAGGAAATCTTTGAAAGGAAACTCAGCGATACAAGTAGGATTATAAAAGGATTACCTAAACTCATCTAAGAAAATATCACTGGTAAGCCCCGACATTCATCACTCAACTCAGGCTCATTTTGGCTTTTCGTAAGGGTCATCTTCGAATTTAGTATTTGGAAAACTTGAACTGTAATTTAATTTAATAAATTGTATAATTTTATTTGAAATCTCTCTTTTCATTTGGTTTGACCTCGTTCCCAGATTCGCATTAAATTGTGAACTAAAACGAGCGAATTAGTTTTAAAGAAATCGAGTCTGTTTCCAGGTAGGTCGGTTAATAAATAAATAGGTAGGACATAACAAAACCTCCTTTTCAATGTTTTCTACTATTCTCCAAAACTTTTCAGTAAAATATTCCGTTTTGTAGAAGAATAATTGGTAATAAATTGTTAGAATTTTAACTTTTTGTCTTGCTCACAAACAAATGTAGGCCATTTCGGTTTCTGTATATGTATATATATATATTTTGCACTTTACAAATAAATTCGTAGAATAAAAATAAAAGCATAGCGCAACTGACGTCATATTCCACATTTCTCGATAATGATTAGCAATTTTCGTATGGCTCAGGCAACTCATTCGTATAGCTACTGCGTAGAGTAAACGGCACTATTCATGACTTTGCAGGCGTTATAAGGTTGAAAAATAAATTTTAATTGATACACTTAAAATCCAATCAATCGGCTTTTTTGGACATGATCTGAAATTGTATAACACTAGTGTTATATTTAATTAATGATCCTAAGGATTAGGTTGGTTAGGGTTGATCTGGCTTACGTTAGATTATAACTTCACAGTAGGGACGGCGTCAAACTTTGAGCCCGTGTGGTTAGTAAGGAGCAGGGGTATACCACGCTATATTAAAATTTCATCCCTGTGGCGGTAAGGGCAAAATAGTGGCGCTGTGATCGTCACTCTATACATTTGAATTTCAATCATAGAAAAACACACTAACTGTTTACAATTCGGTATTATACACTAGCTTCCGCCCTTTTTATTCACACTTCATTTAAAAAACTTAAATAAATAAATAAATAATATGAAAATTCCTCTCGCTATTTCAAATGTCAGACGTGTCAGGCAGGCCATACTGTTAGAGGCGCGCCAATCGTCACTCTATCGCTGTAGATGCTGTGGACAAAGCATGGTACAAGGTTTGCTCGTTATACAATGGGTCGTGGCATATCCCTGGTAAGGAGTTAAGAGGGCGGGGGGGTCAAATGATTTTTATAATTTACTCACATGGAAACATGAGAAACACAGGTTTACGATAAAAAATGAATAACAATATTCTTTCAGATATTACAAAGTCCGATTTATTAGTTTTTCTCTAAAGATTAGAACAAATCATTTTTGAAGTGCAAAGCATGATGAACGTTTCTTACAATAACGTTACGTAAAATAAACTCATCCATTAGAGCGTTAGCCATTGCTGGCGTATCCCTTAAGACGATTCGTATTACTTAAAATCTTCAGTTTAGTTGGGCGAGTCCCCACAGTCAAGATCAGAGTGACTCTCGCCCGGTGAAAGCTCATTCGCTTTACCTACCGATAGGCACTCCTATGGTAGGCTAAGCGAAGATAAAATGGAGTCTTCAAACGAGAAGAATCATCAACAGAAAGGCGCTCCTGTCATTGACAATCGAAAGTCGAAGAAATATCAATTGATAGGTGCTCCTATAATTGACATTTCCCCGCAAACTTTCTTTCTCTCTTTCGTTAATTTGAAAAAGTGTACGATTTTCACAATCAATAGGTGCTCCTATGATTGTCAAAATCTAACATAAATATTATTAGATAGGTGCTCCTATTAATAATATTTATCACATAAGAACGGGGTTAGTAAAATTGTGATTTCCATGTAATAACCTTTTTATAATTTACTTATAAAAGTAATATCTATAATTGTATAGTGACAAATAAAACTATATTACAATTTTTAAACTATGTTTTCAGGTATAGTACAATCGAAGAAGATTCTCCAAGTTCATCTAAGAAATCTGTTCCTTCATCGTCAATTTCCGATAAGTCTATAGTCAACTTTCAATTGAAAATATGCAGTAATAATATTCTAGAGGCAGAAAAATTGTCAAATCAGAAATATCATATTTTATATGAACAAGAAAAGAAAGCATCCTCAACTTGTAACCGTGTTGGTAAAGTTCTACATTCAAGATCTCGTAGTAAAAAAACACATTTTTCCGAAGCAAAATCAGATTCTCGTGAAAGTAGCTTTGTTCAGTCACATACAGAAAATTCCATATTGGAAGCAACATATCAGCCACCCACAATTAGCGAAACGAAAAATACACACTCTAAAAATTTTACTGAAAAAACTGAAGCTGAAAGATATCGAAATCCACCTCAACAAAAAAAAAATAAGAAACTCCAGGAATCAGATAGTATATCTAAAAAGGCGGATTCACATTTTGATAGAATGCCCATAACAGATGTACAATACGTTAGTGTGTATCCAAAGTTGACGGATATGAAAAAATTCGAAGAAACCGAGGTCGCTGCAGAATTGCAAGAGCGAATGGAAGAACATGTTTTGACTACAGTCGACAATGATCTAGAGCTATTTGTGAGTGAGCCTCTTAACATCTTAAAAAGCTCAAATGAAGACCAGACTCAAAAAAAGAGTACAAAGTATTTAGATAACGTAGATTGTTCGACTATGAAACCTTTTATAGTAAATAAAACCTTTACATATGCGGAAATATTATCCAGGAAAAAAATGCCTACCGCATTGCCTGCACACGATCGCATTCAAGCAAGCAAGTTGTCATCTTCGTCGGAATCGTCGAAAGTTATGAAAAGAATGGTACACCAGCGCAGTACACCAAATTTCAATATTGATGAATGCGATATAATTTCTGAAAATCCTGTAGATAAATTATTAGATAGTAAAACTGAACATTCAGATCCAATGAAAATTTTTCCAAGAACTGTTAAATTGTATCAGCTACTTTCAACTCAGTCTGAAGACAGAAGTAGTGGTGAATTTCAGTTGGCAGATAGAAGAAAATCTTTTCAGTCTTCTAAATATGTGGATAAGGCATCTACTTTATCAAAACAAAATGAACAGAAGCTTTTTCATGCTGAAAGTGTCCCAAGTTTAAAAGTTACAGATTTTACTGATGTTGGATTACAAAATGTTACATCAATAGTTAGAAGTATTTCACCCGCAAGAAAATTTTCCTCGCCAGGTGAGTTTTATGGTACTCAGAGAAATCTATCTGACATCAATTCCATAGCTGTGAGACCAATTTATCCATATTGTCCATATTCGCCATATGGAAGTCCTCAAGGATCACCTACAACCCGTAGAAAACCCTTAAGAGAGAGTAGAAGGATTTCAATTGACAATCGTCATGGTGCTCTTCAGTTAAATCAATATAAGCTCCTGGACAACATTGGTCAGGTAAGAAATAGTGTATTATAAATCTATAGAGAAATGAAGCGCCTTTTTTCCAAAGCGATATTTAAGGAGACCATGATGTAGCTGGGAAAGGAGCAAGATTTTAAACGTACAGTTGCCCATTTTTTCATTAATTTTGTCAGACTCAAGAATGGTATATTTCCGTCAAAAGAGAAACAATGTTTTATTGTACAGACTCCTGTAACACGCAAATTTGTGGCGAGATCTTATTTTGGAGTAACTAACAAGTCAATGCCAACTTAAACCCCCTAGCTTTCCAAGTATGTTCTCCCCCACTACCGTACTCTGCCTTAACTGTTTCACTACCATTATGCTTCTTAAACACTAAAACAACCGTAGAGGGAAGTTAGGTATAGAGGCGACAATGCCCACCAAACTTAAAACATGGACGTGGGGAGCGTGACGTCAGGGGATGGGTTTAGTTGTGCTGCCAACAGCGTGGTGAGAGATTCCAGGTCAGAAATATCAAAGTTGTTAGCCCTATGGCGATTTTCTTTAAACTAGAGGAAATAATAGTCTTAGGTAGGTGAGACATTGTACTAAAATATTTTTGAAAATATTTCAAAATTGTAGAAATTACGTCACTTTGAATTTTTTTGATAAATTGTTTGAAAATACTACAGATCATACATTTTCTAATCGATTTTAACAAAATTTATAGGTTATGATCCTTATATCTGTTGTTTTTAGACGTGTTACATCCTACCTATTATTTATTAATTATTCGACCTAGCTCCCTTATTTTAGTCCGTAACTTAATTCGAATCTGGGAACAAGGACAAGCCAAATGAAATAGGTTAAATTAAGTTTTACAAATTTATTAATTTAAAAAGTTACAATAGTTGGAATTATTACATAAATCTTAGACAAGAATTGACCCTTACGAAAGGCTAAGTGAGCCTGAGTATCGAGGAAACGGTACCTTCTTATTGATGATTGTGTTGGAGTCTTCTGTTATTAATTGGTAATCCCTTTGTTCTTCTTGCACACTTCTCCACTTCCACAAATTGAACTTCCGTAATAACTTGATTTTCGAAACTTCACTGTTTAGGGCCCGTAATGGCACCAGTGAATTTTATCTTCACTAATTAATCTCGTAATGTTACTCAGAGACTTCTGTTCACTTCACTTGAACTGATTTATACCGTGGAGAACTGGACTCACTGACTGAGTGTTCACCGTAGAAGTATTTCACTGAAGGACTCTTTCACTCTAGAAGTATTGCACTGGGTGACTGCCCTTAAAGACCGAACTTGAAGACTAAACTAGAGTTTTCTGTAGAAGAATTGCACCCTGCACGTGTTTTTTACTCGAGACTCAAGATTGGAGATTGAATACTAAATGCCGCTGACTCTTTTGGGTCGTGCTGTTTTTATGTTGATCTTTAGAAACCAAAAATTTCAATAGAGTAGTGTTAGAGCGGTGTCCGTGTGCGGTAAAATTTTAGTAGACTAATGTTAGTGCACACGGATACTCTGCAGGTGTCCATCCGTTTTTTTGGGTCAGTTGCACTAGCGAGGGTGTTTTCTAGACCTCTCACAGATGCGTTGAGTGATTGAGAGTCTGTATGTTTCTTATGGGTGTCTCCTATACAGATGGAGTTTATAGTATTCCTTTGAGGGCGTAAGTTTGAGTATGACAGTCGATGTCCTCTTGTAGATTTAGAGATTTATTAGTGTTGTAGGTGGCTCGGGCCGTAAGGGTCAGTTACAAAAGTATGAATGAAATTATAATTATGACTTATGATGTAATGATTTGTGGTGTCCCGAATATGGGACGTGGTGGTGTGTGTTGTAAAAAGGCCATTTTTGAATTGAAATCAATAACCACGAACTTTATTTTAGCCTATAGATATATATCAAAAGATAACAAATTATATACTTTAAAGAGCCTGAATAGTAGAGAGAGACAAATAAAATAGTCAACTGATTCGCTCCCTATCGTCTACCGGTTATTTCTGTGATGGCTAACGCTTTTACTCTATCGCACCAAAAGGAATTCTTGGTTACATCAATCCACAATAATCAGTCGCATACCTGGAATTCCCGATTACATAGGTTTTCGCGGATAATTCCCGGACATTTTGTACACTGGCTATTATTGTGGTTGTTTACAATTCGTCACTTTTCGCGCAAGATACGTTACACAAATCTCCAACCTGGATGCAGATGAACCGTGGTGATTCGCCACCGAGATTGAGGGCCGTCCGACGATATCCTGGTATCCACTGGAACGGATTTTGAGCTTTCTCACTGATTCTTTATTCTTTTTAGTTTTTTTTTTTTGGGCGTCCCCAAAAGTCAGTCTTCTTGTCTTGTTGATTATTAGGCCGCGGCTATCACCTTTGGAAATGGTTTTCGATTATTGAGCACGAAGCTCGTTTCTATATCTTCTTTTCAACCAGCTGGGCTGGAATCCAATTTCCAACTGCCTTCCCTCGGCCAGTCTCTTTCTTGCTATCTCATTATATATCTATATATATGGATATTCATAGGTGTGTGAATATCCGTGTCACCCATCCTGTTGTGTCCTCTCGGTCTATGTGGACCCATACAGATTATATGTTGTCAATGGTGATTATGATAATGATTAATTACTTAATAGCCGAACAATTAATTAATAATTAGTTAACTAATGTCATGCTGCCATGACACTTCCCCCCCCAGATCGAGCGTGGTGGTGAAAAGAGAGAGCCACCATGGTCGATGCCTCGGCAGAGGTTATGAAAAGCGATTTGAATAAGAAGGTCAGCATTGTATTTATAGATTTTATGAGGTATCATGTTAGTTGACTCTTACTTGTAGGGTAAAGTATATTGTGTTTACGAATACGATTTTGTGCATAAAAATGCTCGTTCAGGTCATACTTAGTGTTCGTATAATAGAAAAAACTTAGATTAATTGTTTCTTTTTTTTTATATTAGATTTATATGCTAGTTGATTCTAATCATACCTTAAAATATAAAAGACATACGTTTAAAATTTAAACATACATTGCAGGCATTCGTATATATATATATTTTTTTTTTATTTTAGGAATTGAGTTTACAATATTAATTTTACGATTAGTGTTTGTATATTATGAGGTGTCGAGGACAATGCATTAGAGAATTAACTTTTGGGTTTTAACAATTGCTTGTTTCGAGTGGGTCCTCTACAGTAATTTATTGTGTGACCTCGCTGGTAACACCTTTCGCAGTTCGTTTCCCATTTGAGAAGTATTTGCCGATTCTCTGCGCTTTCTTGGTCTAAAAATGCTTGCTCGCAGAATACGAATTTTTCCATTAAGATACTAATGACTTTACGTGCCGCGTTATGCTTTGCCTCCTTTTTATTTGAGGCATACTACTTGCGGTATATTTAACATTATTTTTTATTATAGAACAAGTGGGATAAAAATATTGGTATTCCACTGGGAATTATGCTAATATCGTACCTGGGTACGGAAAAATTGTACTCTATGGCAAGTTCGTTTAGCAATTGTATCGGACTAGCCACCTCTGATGCGTTGATTGTTCTTATTGGGTTTTCCATTTTCTGCAACAAGTTTACAGAAAAACACAAAAAATTGAGCTTATTTAAGTTATTTTACATAGTTTATTCTAGGTCTACAGTAGATGCATCAGAGTCGTAATTCTCTTGATTTTGTGGAAGGTGATTACTTCTTGCTAATTCTAATTTGCATATTTGGCAATTTGCTACACGCCTTTGCGCTATGAACAAAACTCTTTTGCACATTGTGCATTTAATTTCTACATTTTTTGATAATAGACATGTTGCATCTCTGACAAAAATATAATTAGCTTGGGATAGTTGAAAATTAGGATCGGTGATACATGAGATGCAATATGTCAATGGCCCGTTTGTAGATATGAAGTAACCCTCTTCCGATAATCGTTTACAGCAGAAAAAGTTGTTAGTTTTATTGGGGATAAAACCCGTAAATTCCTCTGCATTTTCTGCTTCGTTCGCGATTAGGGGAAGAAATTCCTCCGGTAGCATTTTTCCTATAAATAAATTTAATTGGTCTTAATAGAGTACTTAATATAAGTTTATAACTGTGTTGTTGTCTACTGTACAATGGTTTTCATGCTTATGACATAATTTTCATGCTTAATGTATACTTTTGCTGAGAAGAATTTGTTCTTTGGTTGTTTAATTCTAAATTGCAGTATGGCAATTTTTATCAAGATATATTTTTTTTATGCGATATATTGTTTTCATTATTGTTATTATTTTCTTTTTTGAGATTATGATCTAGGAAGGAAAAGTTTAGAGTTTATTGCTTTTCCGGACATGACCAGCTGAACCTGGACGTCTTTGTTGGAATGAGGTTGGTGACATGGGGTTTTATTAGGGTGCGTAAAAAAAATGTTTCTTTTTATAAGAAATGAAAAGTCAGAGTGCACACATTTTGGGGCATAAGGATAATTTAGAAAGGATGTATGTTGCATGGTTAGAATGAATTTTGAGTTGCCTTGGAACCTTGATGTTTCTTAGAGGTTTACTTTCTTTTTGAAGAAAGTTTCTCTTTTTATAATGAGGAAAGAAGTATGTGTGTGGAAAAAGAAAAATTTAGGGTTTGTAGTTAAAGGATTTGAGTTGGTTGGTTCACTCTTCTTTCGTGACAAGATGGGTAGTTTTGATTCATTTCGTGATTTCTCCAGTTTGGTTTCTTCCGAAATTGAGGTTCCTGACTTTGATTTTAGTGCCTTTGAGATCCCGGGAGAAGAGAGTGTATCCAGTGATAATTTGGATAGAGAAATTAGTAGGGTTGTGGTTAAAATTTCTAAGATTAGTGAAGCAAATAATAGTGTTAATATTGATCCATTTGATATAGATGAAATTCTAAGGGGAAACAATGTCGATTCTGATGAAGTTGATAAAGTTATCAATGAACTTCGTGGAAATGTTACAGACGGTGATAAGAATACTGAAGTGGTTCCTGAACATGTCTTTGTTTTGTTGGAGAAAGTGAAGAATGTTTGGGAGGAAAAGATTGTTACGAGTTGCAACCATATGGAGTGTTAAAAGTTGCAGGAAAGTTTTGTGTCTTTGAGGATCGTTAAATAGTTCTTGTAAGTATATGATTGTTTGAGAATGGGGATGAAAAGTATGATGATGATGCTGTTGGCGACGTTTACGTGTGTTCTGATCATGCTGCTGTCCCGTTTTTTTCCTAAACAAACAATAATTGATATCTTCTGCATGCGTTTGGATCAAAGTTTACCTAAAACATTTAAGAAAATTGTTAGTAATTGAAATATTAAAAACGTGGTAGGTAAAACAAGCGTAGGAGATTTATGGTTTTATTAAGTTTAGAATGTTCCTGTAATAGGTAGATAGGATTTTTAGAGAATCTTTTTTTTGAATTTGTAAGAAGGCATGACAATGTTTAATTGGGTGTTGATCTTTGATTATCTCGATTATAAATTTTATTCTTTGTGAGAACTAGCTGTATTATAGTAATTTCTATATGGCATGACAAGGTCAGCATCTAATTCTATTGTTCTTTCATACATGGGACGAAATCTAAAATGAAGAGATTAATTCTTATCTTCCTGTTTTAATCGAGCACGTTTGAGTCGATTTACATGAACTACTTTAGGCTTATTTTTAATTTCAATTTTAACGTTGCCCTTTCCAAGTATTTCTAATATTTTGTATGGACCAAAATATTGATCGCCAAGTTTTTTAGGCTTGGGTCCGCTTAACAAAAATACTTCATCGTCAACACTGAAATTTTGAGGATTTATTTTTCTATCGTAATATTTCTTTGATGTTTCCTTGGCTTGTATTAAGTTATTTCTAGCGATTTTCCTAATCTCATGAAATCGGGTTATTAATTTTGTTAAATAATCATCATAAGTTTCTAATTTTTCACTTGGTATTGGAGGTTCACTTGAGGGTAACCTGGCTAATTTTCCAAAAACTAATTCATACGGTGTACATCGTGTTCCTTCATGAGTGTTAGTATTATAAGAGAATGTGGCTAATTCAAGCCAATCATCCCATTCGGCGTTTTTGTCAACAAACTGTTTTATATATTCGGCTAGTACGTGATGTGATCTTTCTAGTGATCCATTTTATTGTGGGGAAAAGCGGTTGTTTTAAATTGTCTAATTCTGAACCTTTTTGTTAATCTTCTAAGAAGATTACTTAAAAAATTCTTTCCTTGATCTGTGAGTACTGATTTAGGGGAACCGAAAATACATATGAATTTTTTTACCAGCACATCTGCTATTATGCTTGCAAGTGAGTTGGGTAAAGCGATAGCTAAAGAATATTTAGTAAAATTATCTTGAATTGTTAATATTTATTCATTTCCTTTTTTAGTTATTGGAAGTGGACCAACAATATCCATAGAAATTTTTTCGAAAGCTGTTCCTGGAGTATCTGTAATAATCATGGGTTCCTTGGTCTTAACTCTAACAAGTTTCTTGACTTGGCATTTCACACATGTTTGAATATATCTTTGTATGTCAAGTTTCATATTTGGCCAATAATAATTTTGGCGAATTCTATTATAGGTTTTTGTTACACCTTTATGACCTCCTACAGCTAAAGAATGTGCTTCTTCTATTAATTGTGATTGTTGTTCTTTAGTTGTAAATTGAGTGATTCCATTACATATTATTATCTTTATTGGTGGGTCTGTAAAAACGTGGGTGAGTATAGTTACTATTTCTTTCCATTGAATATTGTTCACGTGAGATGTTTTTGCTATGCTGATTGTTCGAAGTTTTAAATTTTGTGCCTTTGAATATAAAGAGTTGATTGATAACTTAATATTGTTTAATGTTTGAGATAAACTTTCTTTATTTTCGGATTCTATGGGTAAGGCGAAATGATATTGTTGTCCGCGACGAAATTCTTTTGCATTTCCTATGGATAGATTTGTGAATTTTGGTAGTTTATTTCGTTTAGATAAACTTCGGGAACCGTTGTCTCTAGGTTCTGTATTACTAGTGGTAAAATAAGCGTAGTTATCTTTCCTCATGGTGAGTTGATCTCTACATTCTATTATATTATGGGTCGTCGTAAATTTTCCAGTCGGCAGGTCATTCTCTACAGGTGGCGGTTCTGCTGGTGGTCGTTTTTTCGTGTTTTCCGAAGTCGGATTTTCTATTTCGGGATTATCTTTATTGAGGATACTTGTGTCATTTAGATCATCGAAGATTTCTTCATCTGAATCTTCCGAATCGTTTATTTTATTTTCCTGAAAATTTTTGCCATCTTGGAAATTTTCGTCAAGAAGGTCTGAATCATCTGAAAAGTAATCTTGTTCTGGATTATCGTCCAGCAATATGTTTCTGTTGAATTCAGGATCGAGTCGATTAATTCTTTTTCTTCATTTGTATTCTTATTTTTCCTTTTCTTACATTTTGTCCTTTGATTTAGTTTCTTCCTTATTGTGGAGTTATGTGCAATAATCTTCTTGGGTCTGCCTCTCTTCCTCTTATGCACTGTCGCTGGAAAGTCTGGGCTTGTATTTGTAGTAAAATTTTGATTTTCCTCGTCATCAGAGGTTGTGTAATCTTTGTATAATATTTGTTTATTTTTGTCTTCGATTAGTTTCTTATCTTGACTTCTGGTTTTCATTGCATTGATTTGTGAATCTTTTATTGGGGTATTTTTCTTCCCAAATTTTGAATTTGTGGCTTCCGAAGTTTCGGTTTCACCATCTGCATTTATTTCTTCACTTGAGGGTAAATCTTCCTCGAAGCCTAAAATTTTATTGGTGCCTTTTATAATTTTTGGCTCACCATTATGTTTTATTCTTTCTTTTGAGAGATTTATTTGCTCATTTCTGTGTTTTTCAGTAGGATTTCGTGATAAGGCGTCGGCATTTACACTCATTTTACCGGCCTTGTGAACAATATCGAATTCATATTCGGATAATTTTAATCGCCAGCGTGTTACTCGTGAACACGGGTCTTTAGTATTTTGGAACCATATTAAAGGTTTGTGGTCTGTGACAAGAGTAAATTTTCTTCCATATAAGTAGTGTCGGAAGTGTTGTACCGAGTCTACGATAGCTAAAGCTTCTTTCTCGTATGTGTCGTACTTTTTCTCGCAGTCTTTTAGTGTGCGAGAAGTATAAGCTATTGGCTTATCTTATCCTATCTTACCTTGTGAAAGTATTCCACCAATTGCGTATCCTGAGGCATCTGTAGTGAGTATAAATGGTTTGGAAAAATCAGGACGTTGAAGAAGGGGTTCTTCACATAATTTTTGTTTCAGTGTTTTAAATGCTGACTGTTGCTTGTAAGTCCAAAGAAAAGGTGAGTCTTTCTTTAATAATTGGGTTAATGGTGATGTTCTTTTCGTTCTTGTTAATTTTTATTGAATCTTTAGTGACATGTAATTTAATTAAAATTCTTCCAGTTCCGGTATCTATTAACATACGTACTGGGTGTTTTAGACCATCAGTAGATATGTTAATTGCTGGAATTGAGTAACTAGTATTCAGGTTAATTTGACATTTTCGAATTCTTTTATTGGTGGTGCTTTTAAATTATGTTCTTCTTCACCTCTCTCAACGCACCTTATTTGAGGAGGTGTCTCGCATTTCCCTGATTTTGGTTTCGGGATTGTAATTGCCTTCGCTCTTCATTATATTTTCTGCTACGGCAAATGTCTATAGTATGACCTGGGTTCTTACAGTATTGGCATTCTATATAAGGTGGTCTATTACCTGAGGGTTTATTGGGTCTTTCGTGCCCTTGAAAACGAGGAGGTCCTTTAAATGGTCTGTCGTATTCCTGCCACTGTGATCCCTGATTGGGTCGTGGTTGACTCTGAGCCTGGAAAGGTTGACGTGTGCCCCATTGACTTTTTTCATTCATTTGGGGTCTAGAGTAGTATGGCTGAGGTTGATCACCTCTGTTTTGAGAGTTAATATTTGAGAATTGAGGTCTATTATTAGGGAATTTAGGTTAGTATATCTGACCTATACTTCTACAGGCAAGGGCTATGTGTCCTCTTCTTCTGCATATTTGGCATATTATTTCTTCTTGAGAAATGTTGATTTTTACACTTTCGTCTCTGTTGCGCCTATTAGTACGCAGGGCTGATTTTGCTGCGAGTCATCGTTCAATCTCAATTGCCTTATTTACTACTATTTTGAAAGTGAGTGGGGTGTCAGGTGATTCGGAAATGTTTGCTTCTATTTCTGGTTTTAATCCGCGGAGAAAGCAATCTACAATATCTTTACTGACCTCGTTTGCGAAATTTCTATCTTGTTCACCCCTATTATTTGTTCTATGCACGTCAATGATTTTATCGCCGATTTCTTTAACGCGGGACGCGTAGGAGAATACTCTTTTGTTCTCCCATTCATAGATATTACCTAATTCTCCCTGTAATTGGTAAACTGATTTATTTTGTGAATATACTCGTTTTAGACTATCTATTAACTCTTGAACGGAATTAAAAGTATTGCCCGATAAGCATTTTCTTGCTTCACCCTTGACTTTTGTTTATAATAACTTGGCTAAATTTGCTTCTGAGGTTGGTGGAAGCATCTCTTTTGCTTCATTACACCCTTCTATAAAATTATCTAGTGAACTATTTTCGCTTGAAAATATGGGGACAACTTCGCGAGCATCGCGTAATGAGATGTGTTGATTATTTCCGATTGTGACTACTTGTGGGGCTGTCATGTTTATTTCTTCAAATTTAATTAGGGTTTTTAATAACGGCTTGGTACTACTTTTATTTAAGGTTATGGATTTCTCTCTATTTTCGCTAAATTTGTCGGATTCTTCTTCAGAATCTACTTCTGAGGTTTCGGATGTGATTACGGAGCTATCCCTATTTATTATTGTGGAACTCTCTGGTTTTAATGTGGAGTCAAAAAATGATCCTTCTAGATTGGATGAATTTAGGGTTGTATTGTCTTGTGACGAACTGGCACTTATAATTATGCTCGTGTCAGGAAATGGGGTTTCATCAAATTCCTTAGAGAGTTCTTCGGGTTATAATTTTGGGTGTATTTTTATTGGGGGCACCTTCTTGAGACATTGGGATTTTGAAACATTATTATTATAATTTGCAGATAAAATTGTTTCACAAGGTTTTTAAGAACAGACAGATTTCATACAATATATTTTTAAATTTATAAAGAAGCTTAAGATTAACTCTTCGTTGGGTTTAGTTATAAAAATTTTATCAAACTCAAACTGAAAATTTATTCAGGAGTGTTAAGAGAGAAAATTTGATAATTAATTGTTAAACAATAATTTAGTGACAAAATAAATAGTATTAGAAATGCATTTAAAGTTTTAAATATTTATTAAATAATTCAATTTAATTATTTTGTTGAAAAAGCAAGTGTTTTTTTTTAATTTATTGAATAAAATCTTTAAGGCTTTATGATAAAATTGAAATGGAGTTGAGCAAAAAAAAAAAGGTTGAAAATTGAGTTGAAAGTATGATAGATAAATTAGCAAAAGTTAGCTCTAAATATTATGTTGTTAAATTAAATTGGCTTGAAAAAAGAAAATTTTAATTAACAAAAATAGGAAAAACGAATTTTAGTGACAAGTTAAATTGATTTGGAAAAATTTAAAGAATTTATGCACAAAAATAGAAAAAATAGTTAATAGGAAACGAATACAAATTTAATATAAAACAATTTCTTTTTGAAAAAAAAATTTTCAAATGGCTTGCTGAATCCAGGCCGATGCACCAAAATTGAAATGGAGTCTGTTACGTCCTACCTATTATTTATTAATTATTCGACCTAGCTGGCAACAGACTCAATTTCTATATTACTAACCCCTTGTTTTAGTCCGTAACTTAATACGAATCTGGGAACAAGGACAAGCCAAATGAAATAGGTTAAATTAAGTTTTACAAATTTATTAATTTAAAAAGTTACAATAGTTGGAATTATTACATAAATCTTAGACAAGAATTGACCCTTACGAAAAGCTAAGTGAGCCTGAGTATCGAGGAAACGGTACCTTCTTATTGATGATTGTGTTGGAGTCTTCTGTTATTAATTGGTAATCCCTTTGTTCTTCTTGCATACTTCTCCACTTCCACAAATTGAACTTCCGTAATAACTTGATTTTCGAAACTTCACTGTTTAGGGCCCGTAATGGCACCAGTGAATTTTATCTTCACTAATTAATCTCGTAATGTTACTCAGAGACTTCTGTTCACTTCACTTGAACTGATTTATACCGTGGAGAACTGGACTCACTGACTGAGTGTTCACCGTAGAAGTATTTCACTGAAGGACTCTTTCACTCTAGAAGTATTGCACTGGGTGACTGTTACACTCTAGAAGTATTGCACTGGGTGACTGCCCTTAAAGACCGAACTTGAAGACTAAACTAGAGTTTTCTGTAGAAGAATTGCACCCTGCACGTGTTGTTTACTCGAGACTCAAGATTGGAAACTGAATACTGAATGCCGCTGACTCTTTCGGGTCGTGCTGTTTTTATGTTGATCTTTAGAAACCAAAAATTTCAATAGAGTAGTGTTAGAGCGGTGTCCGTGTGCGGCAAAATTTCAGTAGACTAATGTTAGTGCACACGGATACTCTGCAGGTGTCCATCCGTTTTTTTGGGTCAGTTGCACTAGCGAGGGTGGTTTCTAGACCTCTCACAGATGCGTTGAGTGATTGAGAGTCTGTATGTTTCTTGTGGGTGTTTCCTATACAGATGGAGTTTATAGTGTTCCTTTGAGGGCGTGAGTTTGGGTATGACAGTCGATGTCCTCTTGTAGATTTAGAGATTTATTAGTGTTGCAGGTGGCTCGGGTCGTAAGGGTCAGTTACAAAAGTATGAATGAAATTATAATTATGACTTATGATGTAATGATTACACGTTGTCAATGTTGATTATGATAATGATTAATTACAGAATAGCCGAACAATTAATTAATGGTTAATTAATAATTAGTTAATTAATAATTAGTTACCTAATGTCATGCTGACATGATAGACGCATTGTTGACGATTTTAAGGGCGATGAAATCTGAATGTAAAAACTGTCAGCAAACTGTCAAAAACTGTCAAAATCTGTGGAAAGAAATAAAGCTATCATGTGGACTAGAATTTTTCCAGTCAAAGGCAAAAGAGAAAAAGTTTATAGGTTTTAGATAGAAAAAAAATAGAGAGAAGAAATGAATAATGGGCGCTTGTTGATAAGTTTGTCGAATACTCACTTTTATAGTCCCAAAATAGCGTGTAATTATTTCCTGTCAGAAACAGCGGAAATTTGACTTCAATGATGGAAGAAATTAAATATTGACAGCTGCGACAGTGGTACCCTACGCGTGCAGCACGTGTTGGCTTTCTACTAGAGAAATTCTCCCATTCGTCAATTTAATTCGATTTTGAACCGCGCGCCAGATTACAGTCAATTGCAAAATATCTCTAGCAGGAATCAATATTTAGTTTCTTCTATCATGGAAGTCAAAATGTCCGCCGTTTTTGACAGGAAATAATTACACACTATTTTGGGACTATAAAAGTGAGTATTCGACAAACTTATCATCAAGCGCCCCTTCTTCATTTCTTCTCTTTATGTTTTTTCTATCTAAATCCTATAAATTTTTCCTCTTTTGCCTTTGGCTGGAAAATTTCAAATCCACCTGAAAAGTTGTCAAAATTAGACAGACGAGCAACAAGAGTCTCAAAACAGTGGATGTCGGGAGCCACCTTGTACATTAAAAGTCAATAAAACAAAGAAAAAGAACACATTAAAACCCCTCAAAAAGTGCGTTTATTGTGGAATTGTATTATCCTTCTAATAATTTCGCGATACATGCATATTGCAAGTAGGTATACTCGAATTACTGTCTGGGTGTCTTAACCCCGTTATTGTTGCACAATATACTCAATTGGTTTAATATTTCATACTATCTTTATCTTATAATAACAATTATTTATTACTCACCAAAATATTTTTCACATGAAACCGTCAACAATGCGTCTAAATACAGCAGTCATAAGGATCATAACCATAAACAGAAAACAAGAAGATGCTTTGAATTACTTTATAGAGATAAATAAACTATAAATAATTAATTTTGCAATCTAATTTTCTATTTCTAATAAATAATGCAATTTCTAATAAATTTATATTTACTACATAATCTAGAAACCTATTTTTAATAACAATTTATTCATATTAACATTATCATTTATTTCAGTTTTTATTCGTAATTTCAAAGTTACCGCCATTGGAAAAGTTTTTCTTCCAATTTTCCATTTTCCGAGTGGATAACATGAGCTCGTATGAACAGAGTGTCGTGAAACGCCGAAACGTTTCGACACATCGGCAGAGCGTGTATTTTGGCCTTTCTCCCCAGAGCGTGGGGCGTTTTTAAATATTCATATTAGAACAGCGCCGTTACGCTGTTGACAGAATAACTAAGCCTTCCCCTCACGTCTCGCTCACCTAAATTTGCCTCAAGATTTCCGCTACAATGTCGCCTCTATACCTCTACGGAATAACCTGAGAATAAACATTCTCATGCATCACATGATTTGTCCAAGGTTTTCAGGTACGGTCGGTAAAGGGAATAGGAATCGGAGTCAGCAGTAGGTTAGGTGGGAAGATTTTAATCATCAGAATTCCTTTACTTTGTTGAAGGTGCACCAAAAACATCATAAAGTCCTTCGGCTGTCCAAAATAGATAATGATGATGTGTAATATAAGTCCAATAAATTTCAAGTTTTCCATAATAAAGGTTATATCCAAAATGACAGAATATATGATAAGGTAGAAATCTTCCAGAGCTCAGGCAACAATAATACATGAAAAAGGAGATAAAAACAATATAAATAGTAATTAAAATTAAATAATCTAAAATTAACCATATGTAATCTGAGAAATGTGCAACCTCCAGAGCTAAATAATACAATTAAATGAATTTACTTTAATAAAAAGTAAGTTTGTCACTTGCAGAATTTTGCAACGTCACTATTTCCGAAGTTGCAACAATTAAAAGTGAGCGTGTCACAGAAACTCAGGTTCCGTTCGGACACACAGTGGATCCATATTGGATCCACCATTTTGTTTTTGAAATTTTTGACACCGGATTCGTCATCAGCAACCCCAAAAACTTGTGAATAACAGAATGTGGCCCATTTTATCAACATTTTATAGATCTTGCCAGCTTTTCGCGATTTGGTCTCATTCGCGCTGTACTGTTTTTTCTTTCGCATTTATCTCAAAACTACTTTTTTGCAACACATGCATGAAAATATCGTGTGTGACATGTGCGGGAAGTTGAACATTTCACTCGTGTGAAGTTTGTAACACTCGTGGAATGTTCAACTTCCCAGACTTGTAACACAATGTACTATTTTCAAACTGGTGTACATGATATCTCAAAATCTACTCAACCGATTTTGTTAAAATTTTAAACACATGTTCTTTATACTATTGTCTATCGTGTGACGATAGATTCTTTTGATTGGATGCCCTTTTTATAATTTATGAATGTTTTAAACACAAAATTTCTAAATAAGCAAAAGAACATTTTTTTGAGACAATGGCTGATCGAGAAACTAGATACCATACTCAGAATTCGACTATTAAGAGGTTATGCTAGTTTCTCGGACGAAAAAAACACCAATTTTTGAAGATTAAAGAAAACAAAACTACTTCTTTGATCTTTCTAAAATTTTTGCAATATATAGTACATGTCTTCATGTATTTATCATACAATTTTCATCAAAAAATATTCATTCGAAGCGGAGATACAAGACGAAACGCAAAGGTCCTTTAAAAAATGTTGAAATACGGGTGACGGTGTCGGCTATGTCAGGTTGCTCGAAAAAAAAAATTTTTAGTAAATTACATGAGTTTCTCTAAAGGATGGACCTCTAGCTTTTAAAAATATTAAAAATTATAAAAAATGGCGTAGTTTTGAAAAAAAATTCAAATTTTGATTAAAAAACGCTCGTTTTCTGTTTATAAAAGTTGTACTTTTTTATATAACAAAAAGTTGGAGGTCGATCCTCTGTAGAAACATATCATAAAGACTGTGTAAAAATTTGAAGTCGATTGTATGATTAGTTTTCGGGCTACACCGTCACCCGATTTTAAAAATGCATTTTTGAGAAAAACGCATTTAAAGTTTTCAACATTCCCATTGCGCAATTTGATGACCTGTTTTACTTTGAAGCCTTTTTTATGGTTGTATGAAGGTTTTTCACTCATTTTAAAATCTGTTTTAAAATGTTTTTTTGTTTGTTTTCTAAACCGCAATTATGTTAGCACTAATGAACAGTGCCGGTTTACAGTACTCCTATTTAAAAACTATTAGAAATATCGATTTACAATTTTTGGTACTTATTTTTAGGATGATTAGCTGTGAAAAAATGCAAAAAAAAATAAAATCGATTTTTTGAAAAAGAGAAACTAGCATTGATAGCTTGTTTTTTGGTCTATCGAATGGTTATAACTATTTTTAAAAAAATAGAAAATTTACCGATTTTTTTGAAAATCAAAATAGTTTTGACTTTTGCAGAAAAAAGGCGTGTTGTTTTTTTTTTTCAATTTTTTTAAATAAAGCTTAAGTGCTGTAAATTAAAAAAAAATGGGTCAAATTTTCAATTTTTAAAAAAATGGTTATAACCATTCGATAGACCAGGAAAAAAACTATCAAAAACATGTGGGACAAAATTTTGTATATTCTATAGGAAAGGAGCTTAAGGGCGTGTAAAACTTACCCGATCCCTACCTTACCGATATTTTATACTCTGCAACGTTACGTCTACATTTATTGGGTTATCAAATTAAAAATTTCTAAAATTGATGCTAAAGCATTAAGGTACGTTTATCTGGTCCTAAATATTGACATTTAGAAAAAAAATTTTTTTCAAAAAATTTTTTTTATTTTTACAAAACTTTAAGACCAAATAAACATACCTCAACAAATTTTCTTTAATTTTAAAAATTTTGAATTTGATATCTCAATAAATATAGACGTAACGTTGCAAAGAAAAAAATGTCATTAAGGTAGGGATCGGGTAAGTCTTACTTGGCCTTAATACCTTCGAAATAGCATGAACCGTACAAAATCAAAAAAATTCCCCCTCCCCTATCTCGGTCAATTTTTATCCAATTGAAAAAATCTTTTTCCTCTAAAGTTGTACCTAGTAGGGCTATACTTTACGCAAGTTTGAGATCGATCAGACAAAGTCGAATTCTGAGGGTGGTACACTTGAGGAATATTGCCCTGTATATTTGTATAATAACAAGTATTTTAAATAATATATGACTGCGTCAAAACTAATGCATATTTTTATACCTATTTTCCCACGCGCCAGGGTGATGTAACCCCTTAAAGTTATAATGGACCATTTCACATTCAAATGGTTACATAATTTGAAGATTATCAAAATGGGCTCTAGAGTTGTTAAATTACGATTACGAGATAATTTATAGAAAGTGTACTTCAAATTACGTACCAGACGCGTTATCCAAAAAAGATAAGGCAATGGTAGCGTGTGTTCTATCAATTATAAAGAAAGATAGTTTCAATTATAAAAAGAATGGCGAAGATATGGTAATTGGTATAATACTAAACTTGAGCATATAATAAAAAATTCACAAGAAAATCCGAATTGGCAAGTTAGGGATAATCATTTATATTTTTTCCGACCAAATCCTTTAAAGTCAAAGTTACTAGAAGAAATGAATCCGTGGAAGTTAACTGTAAATAAAAATTCAAAGGAAAAAGTGTTGTTAGAAAATCATGATAATAAACAAGCAGTTTATTTAGGAATGGAGAAAACGTATGCGAATTGCGAATTTAGGTGAGAATTGTTTTTATCCAAGAATGTATGCAGACATTAAAATAAGTTAAAGAGTGCGATACGTGTCAAAGAGTAAAGACAAAAATAAACAATCAAATGGTTTTCATGAGAAAAACAATTATTGAAAAACCGTGGACCGTAGTAACTTTGAAGATGATGGGTGCTTTACCTATAAATAAGTAAAAAATAAATTCTAGAATAAAATAGAAAAGACTTTCATAAATGAATAATAACTAGATGGGGAACTCCTAGAATTTTTTTTACAGACAACTCTAGAGAATTGGTAAATAAATACTAGCCCCGAGAAAACCCTACTGAAGTATGCAATAGATGAATTAAAACTGCGATCAAGGCATATTTGGATAAAAGTCAGTGTGATTGGAATGAGAATTTAGATAACATCCAATATGCTTTGAACACCAATAAGTATTCTTTGATGAGTTTTACACCTACTTTTTTGAACCTAGGTAGATAATTAAAACTTATTCAAAAATTAAAGAAAATGTGTTACCTATTTAAAAGACATTTAATAATTATTTTCAAGTTAATTATGAGCCGAAAGAATACAGACAATATAATTCGGGTTTCTTCTAATCTGACAAAGTTTGTTTCCTTATTGTCAAGGGCTCTCTTTACAGTTGATTAAATTATTATTATTTATATAAATTAATCTCCACAGGGTTCTTATGGAATTGTCAAGCTGGTTTTTAATGAAGAAGATGAGACCAACTACGCAATGAAAATATTAAGTAAAAAGAAATTGATGAAGAAAGCCGGCATCTTTGGTCGAATGGTACCAGGTCGAATGGGCATGCTCAGTCCTTTGGCGAAAGTCTACAGAGAAATTGCATTACTAAAGAAATTAGACCATCCAAATGTCGTAAAATTGGTGGAAGTCCTTGATGATCCAGACGAAGATAACCTTTACCTTGTTTTCGAATTAGTTGAAAAAGGTGAAGTTTTGCAGATACCAACAGATGAGCCCATTGATGAAGTAACTGCCAGAAAGCATTTTCGTGATGTTGTACTAGGCATAGAGTACTGTAAGTATAAAAATCGTTATGCATGTTTGACCATAATCTGAACATTCCGATTCCGATTAGAAATTTATGAGATTTTTTTTCAAGGGACTATTTTAGATGAGTGTAACGTCCGAGATAAAAAGACGTACCTACCTTATAATAATTATTATTTTTTGCTCCTCGTTTTCTATCCGGTGTAAAGCATGTTAATCAAATTAACACGCAATGACACTAGAGTCGGGGACGAGGATAACTGAACAGAGTAGGGTAGTCAGTGATTTGTTTACAATGTGCGTTTATTTATTAATCAAGTACAAGGGGGAGGTTTACAACAATTAAATAGAACGAGTTGGACATTTAAATGGTTAATGAAAGCTTCGTCAGGAATCCTTTAGGGCAGCATGTAAAAAGGGGAAAGAATTAGAAGGGCACAGAGAGGGTCAGAAGTAGGTTAAAAATTATCGGACTTACAGTTAACTTTGAGGCTGGAGAACGCTGCAACTAAGTCTCTCGGACTGGGTTGTCGGATACTTCTCGAATTGGAATTACTTCTTGATTTACTGGATTCACTTCTCGATTTACAATTACTTCTCCAATTACTTCTCGAATTGGAATTACTTCTTGATTTACTGGATTCACTTCTCGATTTAGAATTACTTCTCCAATTACTTCTCGAATTGGAATTACTTCTTGATTTACTGGATTCACTTCTCGATTTAGAGTTACTTCTCGGATTACTTCTCGATTTGGGATTACTTCTCGAACTAGATCGGAGGTAGACTATCGCGGACTAGTAGCAGGACTCGACTGATGGCTAAATTTTCCTGGGAGTCCGAATTCGTTTCCGGGCCACACTTAATTAATTAGGCCGATGAGAGAGTCTCTGGCCACGATATGGATCATCTGCCGAATTTCACGGCACGGCTAACGGGCCTGCTGGCGTAGGTCCGGAGTCCTGGCCCAACAGGACAGAGGTACGTCGGAAGGTGCTTCTGAAGGGTTGCTGATCGACTTGACTCGGTGGTCCGCTGATGGTTGACTGACGATGATGCCCTTTGGTCTGCTGGTCGTTGACTGACGATGATGCCCTTAGGTCTGCTGGTCGTTGACTGACGATGATACCCTTTGGTCTGCTGGTCGTTGACTGACTAATTGTGACAAATTCACCCGTTTTTATACACGATTTTTGCGTGTCCACTCCAGGGATTGTGGGTGATCCAGTGGGTGGCCTCATAATAATGGGCAATAAAACCCTAAGTGATACATTTCTTCTACTCGCGTGGATCCAGGTGTTTACGAGCCTCTTGTTTGTTTTATCACCAATTATCGAAAAGGCTCACTAAGTGGAATTATTGATTTTTTGTCTAGCATTGTAGCAAGTGATGAATGCAATTGATTTACAATTTCTTAAATATTTAAAAAAAATTTAATTAATTATATTCCTCATACCTCATCTAAAATAGTATTTTCAAAAAATGATACACAAAGTAATAATAATGAATAATAATACATAAAATAATAATAGTTATTATATAATACATAATAATAGTTATTATCACATAACTTAAATTTTCAAATTCAAATAAATTAAATTTCTTAAGTGAAGATTGTAATTGATTATTATTATCAAAATAAAGAGGACTATTCACTGATAAATATAATACAAAGTAAGTAAAAAAAAAGGTTTTAGAATATGCTAATGCGCACAAAAAACTACAATCGTTCACAAAAAACGATTCTTTAAAACACATAATTGTATTATTTAATGTACAATTTTTATTTCTTCAAAATACCTTTCAAACATTGTCAAAATTGACCATTTTCTGTGAACGTTACCTTTCAAAGTTAGACGGTCGATTTTCGAATAAAATAAAATAAAAATAAAATAAATAAAAATATAAAATAAAAAATAAAATTTTCAAGTGTTATAACCCTTTACAATTAAATTTTGTGGTTACGTCTGCCAATATATAGCTTTGTTTGGCGCCAGACCTGTTAGGTCAATCAAAAAGAACAAAATTAAAAATAAATTAAATCAATTTATCAACAATTGGCAGCACCTTACCCTAGTCGTAGTGACGTTATAATAGAGAGGGATGGGATGAAGGAAAATAGCCAAATTATATTTAAATTCATAAAACGGGAAATACTAATAACAATATATGAATTTATTCAACTGAAAACATTGGAATATAAAACAAGATCAAGAACACTCTAATAAGGACAGTCAACTCTGATGGTGGGAGTGAAGCGAAAAAACGTGAACAGCTGTGGGCGGAACCTAGAATACAGCCTGTCAGGCTGCGCCAAAAATCCCAGAATAGAACACACTGCGCATACAGAATTATTTGAATGCGTCTGTATATTTATGTATCGTGGAAAAAAATTAAAGAAAATTTGTTCATTTTTTTCGTTCAATAATTTATAATATATAATTTATTATTCAACAATTTATCCGGATATTGGCGTTCGCCAGTACGCCAGAAAATTTCTAGCCGGACGAAATACTTAGGATTATGAAAAAATAATGATGATCATTTAACACGTACCTTGTCAGGAAATGAAAATAATGTGACATTTTCCTTTTTCCCACTGCTGGATTTACAAAATCTACTCGGGCAAAAATCAATGCAACATAAAATAACCATCTTACTGCACTCGCTTGGAATCTTATAAACATCAAAATGATGGTTATAGGTCAGTCAGATTTTGACATTCTGTTGATACGCAGAACAAAAAAAAAACTGCGTGAAATGGCGCAGTATAGCGCGGACCAAAACTCCGTCCACCTCTGGTCATATTTTCGGACTTCACGACTGCCTTACTCCCACCATCGGAGTTGACTGTCCTTATTAGAGTGTTCTTAAAAAATATATTTTATACAAAAGAGTCTTTTAATACAAAAATACAAAAGCGGATCTTTTGGACCTAAAATTTCTCTAAATAGAATATGGAAAATTAACAAACGCAATCTAAATTAATCAAGAAGGAATGGTCACAACAAAATGGGGAAACACACATAAAAAAATATAATAAAGGGACACAATTCACCAGAACCATTGTAAAACAATACAATGCAATCCTAAAAAATCATGAGTAAATAAAAAGGGACAAAATAAATGATGCAATTCTACGGAACCACCATTAAGGGACACTAATAAAACATGAATGATGAAATTCTGCAGAATCGTCATTACAAGCACACGTAAATTTGAGGCGATAAAATTGAAAAGCGATGAATTTGCAGAAATTTAAGGATTTAAAATTAAGACTTTAAGTTTTTTTAAATTCCAAAGAATTTTATTTTTTTGGCTTTCAATGCTTAAAAAACTGTTAAAAATTCTTTAAAATTATTCAGATCTGTTTAGGAAAATTTTACAGAATTCGAGAGAATTTTACAAAATGCAAATAACGATTACGTCTTCATTCATTGGTAGCTAAGCCGTAGCTTCAAAAAGTATTCGAGAATCCTTTAACTAATTCAAAAGTATTGAATTTATTTCTAAAAATTTCGAGAGAATTCTATGGAATTCAAATGAAGGGTAGATCTTCCTTCAGTTGTATCTAAGTTGGGAAATAAAGAGGAAAAACGCTATGCTTTTATTAGAATTCAGAAGAATTCTAAAGAAGTTGTAGGATTTATGAGTTTTTCAATTCCAAACAATTCATTGCGTATTTTCATAGCTTGAACAGCATTTTAAAATCTTTGAATTAATACGACGATGTTGAAAAGTATTCCACAGAATTCATGACAACATAACGTTGAGGAGTTCAAATTACAAGGAATTTGAAGAATTGAAAATAATTTATAATAATTCAAATAATTAAAATTGCGTTATCACAGGTTTTTGAAGTCTTTGAAAATTTAAAAATTTTTATTTTATTCTTGAAGGAAATTATACAAAATTCGTAAGGATTTTGCAGGATTAATTGTATTAGAATTCAGAGAATTCGGATGAATTTACAGTAATTAAAGATCTTGTAATTCCAAATAATTCTATGCGCTCAAAAGTGTTGAAGGTAGTTCAAAAAAGTTAAAATAAAGAGTCAAAACCTAGAAAAAAAAATGAGAGGAAGTTATATGATCTGAACTTGTATTCTTACCCACTCTTAGCAATGACACATGGATTGTCGGCTTTCTAATGCATTTTTGAAATTGATTAATCTTTAATTGCTAATTACTAGGTAATAATTCACTCCATAAATTTTTTGTATTAGAATTTTTTACTCTGTATTTTTTTTTTAATTCAAAAAGATAAATATGTATCATGAGTAGATTGCTAATACAATCTAGGAAAATGCAAGATAATACATGAAACGGGCAAAAAACCAAAATAGAATTGCTCCTAATGCATAAACAGATAAATATCTGACTCAAATTTCTAAAATTCAACACAAATAAATTAATCTTTAAACTAATAAATTAAGTTTCTCCGAAAACGATGTTGTTGCTCTGAAAGTTGCTGGACGAAATATGGCCCATTGCGAGAAATCGGCATCGTTGATTTCTTTAGCAACGGACCCGATTCTTATTTGTTGAATTCAAACATGTTGCTATGTGACGTAATGTAGAGGAGAGTGTTTACAGGTTTGTACCGAAAAGGGGCTCTGCTGGAATACGAATGTCCTAATCTCTTTTTATAGTTTATGTCCAAAAACAATTCCAACTCTACCAAAATTGATGTTGATTCGTGTTGATTCTCTTAATATCCCAAATAACCCGTACGTCACACTAGCCATTATAATATAGATGATCCAGGGGGGGGCATGACATATTGGCCCCTCCCCCAAAAGCCCAGATTAAAAATTTTAAAATTAGGTATTTAAAGCTTACTATACTATAATCGAAAGTGAATTACCTCCGTTAATCATCTTCTATAAAGAAGGTATCAATTCTCAGCGCCTACTTGTCAACCTTAGCGCCTATTTCATATCACGTAGTTACGTAGAGATACTCTGGCAAGAGTGGCAGCACTTGTAGCATACATCAATTTTACAATATGCCCAACACTGGCAGTGGCACTCTTAAGTCTTATCCGCATGTAGTAAGAGAGTGACTGCCAGTGTAGATGCATAACTAAATAATTCTCGCAGCCAATCAGGGTCTCGATTTTTCTCAACATGCAAGCGACATAATTTTATTATGAATAACCATTTAAGATCAACAGGGAGTGAACTCAGCTGATTGTGAGATTTGAATGTAAACTGCTTACGCTTTTCTAGTTCGACTTTTACGATTTTACTATATTTTTGGTTGCAATATGTTTTGAAAGCTTAAAGCATATTTAATAAGGATCAAAGAAAACGTAATAATGGTAAGTCTTTTCTTGATGCATTCGAATTATTTTAATATAACTTTAGTTTTCTAGTAATTTGCTTATTAAATAATTTCAGTCAAAGTTTTGATTAAATGGAATATACATCAGATTATTTCTTATTTAAGGAAATACGTGCGATATTATGTAAAAATTTATCGAACGTTTTTCGAAAAAACATTTAAGAATAATACGAAGTTAAATTTTTTATTTCTGAAATAGAACAAAAAATAACGTATTTCAAGTTTCTTCATTTTTGACCTATTCGTGTTTTAAATTACATTTGCATTCTGAGTAAAAAATTGGCTAATTTTAATAGTTTTTGTATAAAACTTTTTCGGATAAATGATCGGACTAGAATTAAAAAAAACATCTTAGACAAAAACTTTTGAAATTAGATGTATTGAATAGAAATCTAATTAAAAGACTTTAATTTTAGAATACATAAACTATATATCGTCGCTTATGGCCTAACACCGCCTAACTAACATTTCGCTAAAGGCTAAACTTTCATCTGAATACTTAATAAACTCACCCTTATCGAAATGTGAGCTAGGCGGTGATAGAACATAAGTGACGAATCAAACTCTTGAAGAATTGATGTTTAAAAAAAAAGCATGATATGGCGGAGGAAGTTTCTGAAGGAAGTTTCTCAGTCTCCAACATTTTAACAAATATTATTGCCTTGTATTTTCGGCAAAAAAGCAGGGACTTTTTTGTAAATATTGTCCTTGGTTTTCAAATCCATCTGACGAAGGCTGGCGTAATGCAACCCCTTTAATGAAACTTGTCAATTTGCCCCTCACGTCTTTTGCAAAACTTACTGGAAAAAATGGAAATTTGGAGATTCACAACAAACACATATATCACAAAAGTGCCATAGAAGCTGGAAAAGAATTTCTTGCATCTTATTATAATCCTGCACGCGGTGTGAAGAGTCAGATTAATCAAAAGCATTTATCCGAGATCTTAGAAAACAGAGCTAGATTAAATCCAATTTTAGAAAGTATCATCTTTCTTGGTCGAAAAAATATTCCATTAAGAGGACATAGGGACGACGGCAATCTAAATTTTATTGCAGAAAGAATCAATACAGAAATTTCTGTAAATCAAGGTAATTTTAAGGAACAGTTCACGTTTCGTATATCCTCCGGAGATAAGAACCTCGAGAATCACTGTTAAGAATGAACTTATTAATTGTTGTAGTAAAGAGATTACAGAATTAATTGTGAACAGAGTTAAATTATCCAATCTCTACGCAATTTTATTTGACGAAACCACTGACTTAAGTCACAAATCTCAAATTAGTCTTATTGTGAGATATACTTATAACACGCAGGAAATAAGAGAGGATTTTGTGGGCTTTATCGATACATTCCAAGATATTGTGAGCGCCGATACCGACGAAATTGAAGAGATCATCTCTGACGAAGAAGATATTCAGTTAACCAGAGCGACGTTAGCTGAGACGAGGAAAGAATACGCATTAACAGGAAAGGTTCTTAGACAAAATCGGAACAGATGGTTGCTTGGTGATGCTGTCTGAACTAAAGGGTGCTGTGACTGAGGTGCAGAAAGATTGTGTCAATGCACTGAAATATTCTTGTAAGTCATATTTTAAATTTATCACTTTCCAAGTCTTCTCAAGTGGTACCAGTACGGAATAGCGTGGATGAAATGAAAGAAGTAATTTTTTTCTTCACTGCATCTCCTAAGCGTAATAAAGTACTTTTACGCCACCTGAAACATCAGTTGACAAAATTATGTGAGACTAGATGGGTAGAGCGGCTCGATGGAACTATCCAGTTTTTTATTGATCTACCAAAAATTCTGCACTCTCTAGAAGAAATTTCCACATGGGTAGAGAGATCCACATCTAGTAAAGTTAAATCTTTCGCAATATCTCTTTGTGATAGCGAATTTCTGGTAGCAATGAATTGTCTGAACGATGTTCTTGCTTTGTCTCTTCCTTTAAGCAAAAAATTGCAGAAAGTCAACCTTGATCTAAAGAACGCTGCTGATCACGTAGCTGATACTACATCTATTCTTGAAGAGCGTCGTCTGAATGCGAATCAATATTTCAAAAGCGGAGTATGGATACGTGTGAACGCACTTGCTACAAATTTAGGTATTGAAATAAAAAAAACCTCGCCTTTGCCGTCGACAAACCCAACGTGTATACTACGAAATGGAAACTACAGAGGATTACTATTGGCTGTCCATTTTTATTCCTCTAATGGATAATGTGCTTGTGGACTTAAATTCAAGATTTGATTCGAGTACTTTTGATGCCTTTCATCTCCCACTTCTTTTGCCAACTTGTGCTTTAGATTCTAATGCGAAAAAGGAGGATGATGCTGGGAGCATCAAGAAATTAATAAATCTATTTCATCCTTTATTACTTGTTGTAAACGAATCAAATGGTATCATTATGTTATAAAATGATTACATGCTATGGAAAAAAAGTAGACCCGTCACCAATCACCAGTTCCTAGCACGGGGCTATTGAAGCTTTAGTAAGATGTGACAAAGACGTGTACCCGTTGATAAGTCAACTTTTACAGATATTAGCTACATTGCAGATAAGTGACGCTACTGCAGAAAGAATATTATCTACATTCCGCAGGGTGAAGAATTGGCTTTGGTCAGCTATGAGCCTAGATCGTCAGACAGGTCTAAGCACTTTTAAATGTGCACAGAGATATCCCAGTGGATGTACATAAGATAATTACACGCTTAGGAATGAGTGTCAATAGACGCCTAAATTTTGCTGTTAAAAATTATGTAAATACAAAAACTTGATTCCTATTTTATAAATGTTTTAATAATGTTTATATAATAAATAAATAAAAAATTTAAATGATTTATAATAAAATAAAATAACTTTTAATTATTATTAATCTCTTCCCTGGAGAGTGGAGGGGGAAGGGTAATAATTTCCTGCCTCCCCAAAACCCTTGTCTGGATCCGCCCCTGTAAAGAGCGCTCAAGGTTGGACAAGAAAATACAGCGAATCATATGGGCCTCGTGCACAAGGCTTTTCAAGTAATATTTGAAAAGGCCAGGACGAAACCTTCCGAAGAGATGGAAACTCAAGGGTTCATAATAAAGAGGCATGCAGAAAGGCAGAAAACGCAGCAATCTCATTCAAAACATAAAGAACGGGCATGCAGAAAGGCAGGAAAAGCAACAATCTCATCCATCACATGATTTATCCAAGGTCGTTGGGTACGGTCGGTAAAAAGGATAGGAATGCAGTATGTTTAATAGCAGTATGTTGGGCGGGAAGATTTGAATTGATGGCATTCCTTTAAGTTGTTGAAGGTATCCCGAAAACATCATAAAGTCCTTCGGTGATTTCGAATTGCTTTAATTTCCTGAAGGCGTCCTAAAAACATCTCAATGTTCTTATGTGCTCCAAAATTGATGAGAATAAAATAATATTGGTCCAATAATTAGATTAGTTCCAGATTTTCTAAAAGAAAGTAGGTTATTTCCAAAACGATATATTCTATAAACATGCTCTCTAAATTCCTTGGAGTGAAAATTGGATCAAATCTATCTTCAAGACTGGAGTGAATGCTACATCCACTCCATTAGAATGATTAAGTCACTTCATTGAAGTCAGTAGCTTGACTCCATTCTGTTGGAGTGAAAGAGTCACTCCAACAAGGAGTATGCAGTGAATTTTGTTCATACTAAATAAGAGTAACCATGACTGTCACGCAGCTCACTCCAAACCGGACAGGCACTCTCACTCCAATGGAGTCGTCATCCACTTCTGATTAGGTAATTATTGAATTTCAGTTGTCAAGTAGGCATATAAAAATTAAACCAAATAACGTAATCAGTAACCAAAATTAAATAAACTGTAACGGGCAGTATTGTCACCCTTCACATATTTCCATCGTTCAGTGTCTATCACTGTCAGATCACGTCACCCACCAGCACTCGGTAAAACTCATCTGGTCTCTCTGCTAGCGGGATACCATCATAGCAGAGCGACTGGGACGGAACCTGGATGTCTTCTTCAGAAAGATCCACTAGGTGTACGACTGGAAGGTACCCCTACAGCCGTACACTTAGATAAAGGATACGTCGGTTCACACCGACTTATCCTGGATCAACCTGTGGATGACTTCCAAGACCTGGGAGGAACTAAAAACACCTAGTCACTTCCATCCTAAATAAGAAGCCACCTGATACCTGACCAGCGGGCACCCCTATGGCCAGTTATCAGACGAAGAGGGTACGCTAGCCCAAACCTGGTCTAGTCCTGGTTCACTCCTGTCTCTCCCCGGCACTATCCTAAAAAATCCCCCTCATCTTTCTATCTCTCCGCACCGTACCGCATACCGTTTATTAGAGAGAGAAGTATTCAGGAGATATAACCCGCCTCGACAGCTGGTTATATGTGACTTACGTAAACGTCACTAGATACCACGTACACTCTCTCACACCACTCGCTCTCTCTCGCTCGCGCGCGCGCTCCCCCCCACCCTCTCTCTCTCTCTCTCTCTCTCTCTCACTCACGTACACACCGCATAGAGTATTAACACTTATTGTAGGTAAATTAAATTCATTTAAATACAGATTTATATTTTATAAAACTCTCATTTAAATATCATACATTCAGACTCATTTAAATTTGGTTAATATAAACTGTTAGTTAATACATTTTCATAAAACTAATTTCTTTAAAACTGATCCTGGTTCGACTGAAGCGTCCGGTAGCGCAGAAACATAAAACACATGAGGTTCAGATAGAGGGTCGTCAAAAACGTACCGTTACAAAACTAAATTTAACCATATCCAATTTAAGAGAAATATGCAACTTCCAGAGCTAATTCAATATAATAAAATTAATTTAATTTTTCAAAATTAAGTTTGTAAATTGCAAAATTTTATAACGTCACAGTATCCTTTCCAGAATAAACTATACAGTACAAGCAGCGTACTTATTAGAATTAGTATCGAAGTATCTCAAGGTTGAGTTTCGAGATTTCAAGGTATAAATTATAGTATAAATATTATGGATATAATTATATTACTCAGGTAAACCAGAATTCTCGGATGGACTCCCATCAAATCACGGTGATACCTCTCTATTCTGCCGTTTGATGTGTGAGGCATTTGTAGACCGAAATTCTTTTCGGTGTCCCATGTTTGAATCAGTATAAGATCTTACGTGGTAAATGTATGGATCAAGTATTGTTTTTAAGTTCGTCTGCATTGACTGATTTGCAGTTAAAGAAATTAATTCCCTATGTGCGATCACTTGCTGATAATTATGCTCAAATACTTCCTCCATTACATCAGACAGTAAGTAGACTCATGATATTTGTCTTCAGCACAAATTGTCATGCCTCATCACTCGATTTCAACACTCGTGTCATTCCGTGCGTTTTTAGACACACATTGTTATCCTATCATAGGGGTCTTCATTAATAAACTGATATATCATGAAACTAAAAATTAAAAAAGGTCGAATTTTTCCATGCGACTTATATTTCATTCTATTAGAGGCCATCCATAAACTACCACTTGAGAGCGAGGAGTAGGAATATTACAAATTACATCGGATTTTATGAAATTGTATATTAATGTCCCGAGAACGTTCTATATTTTTAAAACGTCTTTAGAATATCTTTCGAACATTAAAAGTCCTAAAGACGTTGATTGGGCTGACATTGAATGTCATAGAAATGTCCTAAGGACGTCCTTGGGATGTGTACAGATTTTATCCACTTGGGTGATAGAAGAATGATGAAAAAAAGATGAAAGAGAGAAAAAATAATGTATGAGACAAAGAAAGAATATTATAAAGAAACGATGTATTTACAGTAAATTTTGGTCAACTTTAATGTTACCTTCTAATCATCATTTGTACGTAATTAAACGATACGCTCGTCATAATGCCCACTCTTCCGTAAGTAGATAAGAAGGGGCATTGAAATTGCACCAACTTATATATTTTTGACATATGGGTCATGGGTATGGTTTTATAATAATCAAGAAATACTTGTTAACTGTCGTTTTATTTAAGAAAACTGTCGTGATCGATCTAAGCACGTCGTTACATATCGTTTTGAACTGAACTGAGCGTCACCGCTCTCATTAATAAATAGTAGTAGTATTTAAGTTTCAGATGGCGCTAGAGTCAAAGGCGCTAAAGTTTAAATATTTCAACACTCCCTCCCGAATTTGACTCTATTATCCAAACTTACTCGTCAAACAGTCGTATATTATAACTTTAATCAAACTTTTCAGCTGGACCATCCTGAATCCAGCTTTACTTTGTAGATTTCCTGAAACCTGATTCAAAATCTATTAGCAATAATCTGTGATACCAAGAACAATCAGAGAATACATTTTTCTTATCAATTTCTCCTCAAGAT
>UCOH01000444.1:0-16630 GCA_900474275.1 Synergus japonicus
ATTGTGTTCACATCTTGCCAATACGCGGTGTTTGAGGTCGCAAAAATGATGTGTTTGAAGTGTCGTTTTTTTTATCGACAATCTTTTGGTTGTACGACAGGGGCTATCTACTTATTTTCTGCAAAAAGAAATTTGTTTGGCTAAAAAGTGAATTTTTACAAGTGTGGAGACGCGGGTTGAGGGGTGCGGGTAAACAGTACTTACATTTTGCCAAGTCCCTGTCCGAGCAAAAAAGGCACAAAACTTCACTTCAAGGGTGCTTCACTCACTCAGAAAAATTTTCCGAATCTCGCTATGCACTTCAAAGCTCGAGCACTTACGAAAATCGTGTAAAAAAAGAAGTTTGAGAAATCGCGTACTACACATGTGCTAGTTACTTGAATATAGTTACTGAACCTGTCAGCTGTTTCGCAGGGTCGCCAATTGGCCATTGTTACCATTATTATTACTGTATTAATAATGGTCAATTGGCGACCCTGCGAAACAGCTGACAGGTGCAGAAACTATATTTAAGTAACTAGCACATGTGTAGTACGTGATTTCTCAAACTTCTTTTTTTACACGATTTTCGTAAGTGCTCGAGCTTTGAAGTGCATAGCGAGATTCGGAAAATTTTTCTGAGTGAGTGAAGCACCCTTGAAGTGAAGTTTTGTGCCTTTTTTGCTCGGACAGGGACTTGGCAAAATGTAAGTACTGTTTACCCGCACCCCTCAACCCGCGTCTCTTCACTTGTAAAAATTCACTTTTTAGCCAAACAAATTTCTTTTTGCAGAAAATAAGTAGATAGCCCCTGTCGTACAACCAAAAGATTGTCGATAAAAAAAACGACACTTCAAACACATCATTTTTGCGACCTCAAACACCGCGTATTGGTAAGATGTGGACACAATGGCGGATTTGAGTAAATTCTACATTAATTTTTAGTAGTTTGAAAATGCTCCAACACCGTTAATGTACCGAATGATCGGAAAATAACAAATTTAAATAAATAACAGCAATTTTTATGAAAAAATAATTATTGATTTTCTAAGAGCATTTATATTTCTTACAAAACATACTTAAATATAAATTTATTCTGACACCGGCTGAAAGACTCTTACCGAATCGGGCGTAAGCAGTGTAAGGCCTTTGGAATTTTTGTTCTTATAGGATGTATTGCAGTTGGGAACACAGCACGTCATCGTTATGAAGCTTCTATTTATTTATTCACTAGTCGACAACAACATATTTTTTATTGCACTCGCGAACTTTTTCACTTGACATATACATTGTGACGTGGTATATTTTATACCACGCACATTTTTATGATTTAACCTTTTAAATTCATTTGTTCGCGGTAAACTCCCAGCACTGAGTGTTGGTTGTTTGCACACAACCTGTCAGCTGATTGGAGCACATGAGCTCTACGAAATCAGCTGACAAACCAGACAACAATCCGGAACCTGAAAAATTCATTCACTCGCACCACAACTAAAATATCACACTTCTTGTTTGTTTCATATTAACTCTGAGCCACTGGAGCTCAGAGTCACACACACACATTATCACACTGACGTCCAATCCGCATCGTTTAGGCATGAAGAGGATCCTGGTCAAGGTGCACGGATGTGACTCCCGTGCACAATAACGACCAGGAAGATGGCAGCTAATCAGCCGGTCGCCTGCAATTGACCATCTAGAGCGATCTCTGGGACCGGCGTGTCAACTCAAATGATTGGTCGTCGGTTGTCCTACTTTTATCTATAGGAAATTAATTTAGTTTCGGCCTCGTGGCGCTGCCTGTTTCCGAGCACGCCACGAGGCAGGAAGAGAGAGATAACTCGACCACTCTGTGCTTGAAGTCAGCCATCGTGGCATCGTTCGTTGTGTCATTATTTTTTTAAAATCTTACAGTGCTTTATCGAACTAAAGTGTTAAAAACGTAAATTATGTATTATTTCTCTTTGAGTTATGTTTGAGTGGGGTAATTCAGCTCTAGTTATATATCTATATATTATTCGTTTTGTTCTGTAGCCTATCTGTTAAAAGCGCAAAATGTAAAAGATTTATTTGGATTAAGTTTATGATTGAAAGTGTAAAATGAGCATGATTCGTTGGAATTGTCGGTGAGTGGTGGTATTTCGGTGTTTTTGTAATGTTGTGATCTCTCTGAACTCGAGCTCAACCGAATACGTGGACAAGCGCATTGAGCGTTATTGTCGCCGTGAAGCCGCTTTTCTTTCAGATTCGAGGGGATATCTCGGAGGCTGTAGACCTCGCGGGGGGTTTTTTTGGCCCCTGTGAAATGTAGGTCAAATAAAGACGGAAAGGTTCAGCGGTAGGATTCCGGGTGCGCGGGTTCGGGCGGGCTTCTCCTTTCAACACCATATAATAGAGGGAGGGGTCCGTTCGGATTCGTGTGCTCGGGGTCCGACAGCAGGGCTGTGAAACTAACCTTAGATCCGGAAGGCTGGTGAGCGATGAGAGTAAGAGAGAGAGAGCAATAGAGGTGGAAGTAAGTTGGAAGCGGGAGAGAAAGATGGCGCGGATGGAGTGACGGAAAAATTTGGGCGGACGCCTTGGTGGCGCTGAGGCTCGGGTGACGCTCAGGGACGCGGCAAGAGAGCGAATGCGCTCGTACTTTTTGGTTGGCGGGCGATAGTCGGAGCAATGTTCGTTTTTTTTTCTTCCTTTGCCGTTTGAGTTGACGTGTTTGTGTTCTTAAACTAAATAAAAAAATCTTAAAAACTATTGACGCTTTTTCCTCAACCTCACACCTTTTACATAAAGTTTAGAAAAATGCCGAACTTGACCCGAGGTCAAGTCAGGGGAAGGCGCGTGCTCTGTCACGCCCTTCTAAGTACAGGTAATTAAGTTTTCTCTCTCTCTCTCTCCGATTATTTAAAATTATCATTTGTATTTTCAACTAAATCTAGTGTGTTCTGAGAATTGGCGAACAGCTATTCGTCAATCTCATTTCTTTTATCCGCTTGAATCATTAATTTTGAAGTGTTATGTTTCCGAATTTATCTCTTTCAATAAATTCTATGTTCTCTTTTGAGACGGTAGCTCGGTGAATCCTCCTTTACCCCGCCCTCTCCGCGGTCCTGTGTTAGCCTGGAATTTTCTTAAAGTAAACTCTATTAATTGTATTTCTTTTGCTGGTTTTTGAGGAAAACTAGCTGGCGCTCAAACGGCTTTCTTTAAGTTAACAAACAAGTAAATTAAATAATAATTAAAATTAATAATAAAATTAATAAAATATTCACAATTATAATCCTAAAAAAGGGTTATAACATATAACCTTACTTTTAAAAGCAACACGCAGAGTTCGAAGAGCTCGGACCACTCACTCGCACAAATTCACGATGTGATGTGGCAGATTTTCTACACATCAGAAAATTAAAATAAATCCTCCCAATAAATATTTTCTGATAAAGGCTGACACTTTTAATAAATTCGGCACTCCTCGTCTCTTGTTATTTCTTAGAGTTGCGTCATCGATTAGGATCTGTCGTCACCTCCATTCTGGCGAGGCTTCTTCTGTCTGGTGACCTTCAATAGACTTCTCTTATGGTTTCCGCTGTCTTCAAATATCTCGTTGAGTTTTTGGTTGATCTTCCAAGACCTTAGGCTTGTTCCAGTGAGGAAGAACCAAAATTACTACCCCTATCGTTAATCGGTCGGTAGGTTTATCTTATCTTATATTTTTATGTCTCTGAAAAGGAAAAAGAGCATTTTTCTGGCCGTATGTGCCTCTTTTTTGTTTTATGTTGGAGCAATTCGGAATCCACCCAACATCTTCGGTTTAAAGTAAGGACTTCCGTTCTCCAATGAGGATTCAGCGCTTCAGCTACCCTCGTACAAGTTTTGGTTTCGTACGCCACGATTGATCTCGACTTTGCTCTGCGAAGAAAGGAGAGGACTTTTGAAGAGAAAGAAAGACAACAGGGCAGACCAATGGGCAACGATCATCAAGGGCGATCTCTACTTCTTACCCTTATTAGATACCAATTTACAGTTCACGCGCAGTCAGATTCCCCCCCATTTTTGATTAATTCCCTCTGAACGACGCTTAGATTGACACTCATTTCTCTTCTCTCTTTCATTCTGATTTTGTTAATTAAAAGTGTCGGCCGTATATCGTAACATTTTATAAATTGTGTAGTGTTCTGATACCTCGCTGTATTCGCCTTGCTGTATTCTTCGATTTAAAGGTTTGAGTTTTTATCTTTTACGATCCAGCCAAGTTATCTTATTATAATTATTATTTCTAACTCCTTGGCTGAATCGATATTTTATATTTTCCGATTTATTATTGCCCATATTGTGATTATGTTTTCCCTGTAAAATATAACTATAAATCCGGAGTGCCGAAGCCATGGAATGTCCCCTTTAATGTCCTTAAAGACCCCCAAATTATATAAAATGCGAAATATCCTTATATAATAATTTAGAACTTGTTTTAATGATCCCTAATTAATGACATTAAACCCTAAAATTATATTTATATGAATTCCCTCACTATAATGATCCCTATTTCTTTGATTATGTTTTATTATTTATTTTAAAGCCCTAATAATGTATAAAAATCCTCCCTATTTTATGAAATATCTTTATCTTAAATTATTGTTATTTAATTATTATTTGTTATTATTTTATTGATTTGTTTTATTTGAATAAATTGTCATTTTATTTATTTTAAATATGGGCTTTGTCAGATAACGTCCCACCCCTCTCTATCGTTGTGTAGCCTTGATTTTGTAGTTCTTATGATAAAATTTTATAGTTTTCTTTATTAAAGTTAAATTTTGCTAGTTATAGTTGAAATTCCTGAACTATTATAAACAATTGTCCCAAGAAAGGATTAATAGTCAGTGAGGTTGCCTTATTGCACTTTAAATGCAAAAATTTTCGTATGCAACCAGGGTTGCACGGTTACGCGTAACTCGGACTTTTATATGTATAATACGTATTTTACGTATTGTTCGTAAAAAATGTAATAAATGTATAAAATGGCGGATTTAAAATGAGGGTGTGGGAAAAGAGCATAACATAACCTCAATTATTCAAGAATTAGGTTATGTTTACTTTTTAAATATGAAGCGCAGTCGCCATCTTGAAAACGTAAGTTATATGTAAAAAAACTAGGGACGTAAATTACGTACGTAAATTACGTCAAAAACCTCATGTAATTTACCTAAGGTATATTACGTATGCAACCCTGTATGCAACATAAAATCTGAAACATATGGAATTGTTTGCTTATAAAGAGCACTGGAGGTTTCCATTGGTCAAGTGCAAACCTCTATTTTCTACAATACACACACACACACACAAATTAAATTAAAATCTGATCTCAGTATAGAAAAAGATCCACTCTTCTACTCTTCAACTTTAAAATCCAAAAATTTCGTATGCAACATAAAACCATTGGTCAAGTGCAAACCTCTATTTTCGACAACACACACATACACAATACACATAAACATACGCATACACATACAATTAAATTAAAATCTGATCCCAGTAGAGAAAAAGATCCACTCTTCCACTCCTTCACTTTAAGTACAAAAATTTCGTATGTAACATAGAACCTGCAACATATGGAATTGTTTGCTTATAAAGAGCAAACAATTTTCGACAACACACACACACACACACGCACAACACACACAAAACGCACTTGCGCTCGCGAACTTTGGTAATTTCTTAATTTCTTAAATTTTGGACTTTTTTCCGCACTAGTTGTGGTTCATAATCCGAAGTTTTTGCGAATGTCTACTGTTCTTGGGATCCATCGGTTCTTCATTTTTCTCATCTTCGAAAGGTCGTTTCTGAACAGCACCTTTTCAAAGATTCTTTTTCGCAGCAGTATCACGTCGCTTAGCCAGCTTTGCTTCTTTTAATGCCCTATTTTCGAAAGTGCAGTGCCTGTGCAACTTAGCTGTATACAACATGGATGTTGCATATAGCGTATGCTGGTAGCAGGAATGATTCACATCATACCACTGAGGGTCCATCTTATTTACAGCTGCTATAGCATCCTTCATTAGCCGTTCTTTTAATCCTTCTTTATGCATTCGTGCTTTAAAATTCGTGATGAAAGTTTGCAAGTTTCATGTTGCGATGTCGCGAAATTTCTCAGCAGAATCAGTTGCCAGCTATCTTTCGTATTGTACTCTCGACAATTTATATAGCAATCGTTGACATCATTGTTTCCAGTGAGTCTTCCTGCATCAAGTGGCCTTTGCATCTCAACGAGACAGAGATCGCGCCTGTATGCCTTCTGTAGAGATCTACGTAGTCAACCAGCGATAAATAGTATGTACCAACGCCGCGCCGTTACCGCGGCCGAGTCCCGCCTGTGATAATCAGTTCCGCTCTGCCTATCGACTAGACAGGTTGCTCCTTGTATCTGATAGTTTTCTCTAATAAAATTGTTCTCTTTCAAATATCTAAATACGAGTGCATATACTGTTTAAGCGGTAGACACCGTCAAACAGTAAATATTAATCGTTTTTAAGGCTACCCAAATTTCACACCTTTTAAGTAATAAAATCCATAGTTTGTCTAAGCCTCTAGACCCTATGCATAAACATTATTGCTCCCAGAGGGATAAGAACTGTTAAGACGCTAAATTTCATCTCAACAATACGAACGAAAAGATCTTGTCTTTACTTCAAATAGCTCGCCTGTTCCTATTGTCGGAAAAGCTTTACACTTTGAACTTTATTGCGGTCATGGATTATCGCACGCATATTTTGTCAACAGTACTATTGTCATCGTGATTCAGGTACCACTTGACCACCCACAATTTTATTGCAGTACCAGATTAGGACGAGCGTGCCCATTTTAGAGCTTTTCTTTATTATCATCCTAAGACAGCTTACCCTGACCATCACAATAATTTGATAAAATCTCAGTTTTTAATTACTCTACCTAAGTTTCGAGAAAACCCAAAATTGTGACGTCAATCGAAGGAGTGTCTTGCCACCTCTACCATAAAATTGTAGCCAATAGATGCTCTTTGATTCTCCTTCTATTTTAGTTTTGTAAACTTCAACTTTTCGGTCCCTAATACGGGACTTGGGTTTGAGACTTGGTGTTAAGCACTTCGGTTATAAGACAGTATATTTTAGTCAAAGGCGGCGCGAATGGTTCCTAGTTGTAACTTTTTCTAATTAAATAAATATAAACATTAAATAAATATATTAAAAGTATTTAGGTGTTGAATTGATTACATACTTGAACCAAAAACAAGAACCCGAACTTTTAAAAGCAATTCGTTGCAAATATATTTGCGCGTATAATCATATACTCTAGATAACCTTCTCCAGAGTTCTCCCTGGATGTCTGGACGCTACATTGGTGACCCCGACTTTGAATAACACCAGAGAAGCAATTCTTAACAATTTTTAAGAATAAAGGAGCGGGAGAATCGTACATTCTCTCTGAGCGAGGCGTTTACGATTAGTTTTTGTACCTCGAATATTTGTTTCCGTTATTTGTGATTTTTCTTTCTCCTTTTCGCCATGGCCGATCCACCTACCGGAGAGCAATTTCAGGAACTTCAGCAACAGTTGACCGATGCACAAGCAGCTATCGCAAGGTTGCTCAACACCGATCCGCGTGAACAAAGGGGGGCGGTACCCGGGTCCAGCGGCTTGAACCCACAGAACATTAATGCAATTTACCGCCAACCAAAAATCGCCGTTTTTTCGCGCCAGGATCCTATTACGTGGTTTCTCCAAGCCGATATAACTTTGCACAACGCTGGTATTACCGTGTCGATTAGTAAGACTGATTTTATCGCGGAGAAGCTCGATATAGAGGCGTTACAAGTAGTCTCCGAACTATTTCAGAGAGATCCGCGACCAGCAGACCTGTATATTCTCGTTAAAGATAAGCTCATAAGTACTTACAGCGCTTCCGTTGAAACGCGTTTACGTCGGATAATGAGAAGCCAAGTTTCCACTACCGGCAAACCGTCGCTTATCATTAGTCGATTAAAAGCATTGAATACCGGCGCCAACGATGACATTATTCGCACTGTTTTTCTCGAACAACTTCCGGCTCTTTGCCGAGCAGCTTTAGCAGTCTCCAACGTCACCGCTCTCGACACATTAGGCTCGATGGCTGACAAATATACGGAATCGGTAGTCAGACCCCGGCTACATTACAGCCGTTAAGAGCTCGAAAGCCCCAACGTCTTACAGCAACATCGAGAGCCAAATTGTTGAAATAAGTTGAAATGCTTTAGATTAAAAGTTATTCCTTATTAGGTTCACGTATGTAAAAGGAATTACACGTATTCTAGTGTTTGAACAATTGGACTAACAAATAATCTTCAAGGTACAATAATCTTTAGGGAGTTGTTACACGTAGTTATGATGTCGTAGCGACGGTTGACACCAGACTAAAGTCTCTTCCTGCAAAGAGTAAGGACCTACGAAGTACAGGTTAAAAATATGAAGACCACCATAAAAATGTGAAGACCCTTAATGGTGTATCCTCAACTGTATATTTTTTATCCTAGACTGTATATTTATATGGGTGTTTATTATCGTTGTATTCCAACACCCTTCCTCAACGATGATATGCATCTTATTTTGATGATAAACCACATTTCTGCGCTAGATAACTTAATTTTATTTTGCTTAACGGTTTGGTGAGCATATCCGCAAGCATTTGGTCAGTTGGGCAGTATTTAAATTCTAAAGTTCCTTTTTCCTTTAATTCCCTGATAAAATGCTTCTTTTCTGTTTCTGGGATCTTCCCTGTTTGTTGTTGCTAATTTTGTGGTTGCCATGTACCTGTTTGGTGGTACTCCTTTATTCGATCTTTCCGATCTTCTAGTCTCGATGGGTTGAAAGTTATTTTCCGAAAAACTGTTCCTTGGGCTTTCTTCATCGATGGTAGATTCGTTGTATAGATCCTCTTCATTGCTGATTTCTTTAATTTCCGTATTTTCATTCGTGAGAATGATTTCTTCATTTCCTTCGGTTGAAGGTTGTTCTTTATTTTCTTTATCAAGAAAAATCACATCTCGGCTTATTTTTATGCGATCCATATTTTTATCAACTAGTCGAAAAGCTTTGGATTCTTCAGAGTAACCTATAAATGTAAGCTTCTCGGCTTTATCATCTAGTTTTCGACGTTGTTCTTTCGGAATCTGAATATATGCATCGCATCCAAAAATGTGTAAATTTCTTACATCTGGTTTTCTCTTGTACATTAATTCGTAAGGTGTTTTCTGTGTTTTTCTTGTCGGCAAGCGGTTTTGTAAAAAATTAGCAGTATTAACCGCTTCTGCCCAATATTTTTTATCTAGATTTGCATCTAGTAACATACACCTTGACATTTCTAAAAGAGATCTATTTTTTCTTTCGGCAACCCCATTTTGTTGTGGTGAGTACGCAGCTGTATATTGGATTTTAATCCCCTTATCATTTAAATATTTTTGCAGATCCGCATTTACGTACTCCCTTCCTCTATCAGATCTTATACATTTAGGTGTCTTATCAAATTGAGTCTTTATCATTTCAACAAACTGCTTAATGTGGGTTGTTACTTCATCTTTAGTTTGCAGAAAATAAACTGCACTGTATCTGGAGAAATCATCTATTAGGGTCATTAAATACCTTTTCTTTCCTGGAGTTACTGTTTGCATTGGTCCACAAATATCTGTATGTATCAGGTCAAAAGTTCCTGATGTCCTTCCTTGTGCTTCCTTTGGAAAAGGTTTTCTTGCCATTTTTCCTTTAATGCGGCATTCGCATACCTCTCTTCTGCCGCAGTCCTTTATTGTGATTCCAGTGGCCAATTCTTTATCCGCTAGTTCTTTAATTGCACTTGGGTCTCTATGTCCAAAAAGTCTGTGCCAAAAATGTTGGCAATTTATCCCATGTTCAGCTTCTTTTATAGTGGTCTAGGCCCTTTCAACATCTGTCTTTACTTTATACAGTCCTTGGTTGTTTGTCTCCAAGACTGCGATGGCTTGTACTTTGCCATCCTTTATAATTTTACAGTTGTTGTCCTTAAAATTTATGCTGTACCCATATGTAGTAAGCTTTTTTACAGATAGCAAATTTGAGCTGAAAGATGGTATGTAAAGCACGTTCTGTATAGGAATTTTCCTTTCCTGTCCATCCACAAAACACTTTATGGCACCCGAGCCCATGCCCTGCACTTCTGTTTTTACGCTATCCTCTGCCAGTTGTACGAATCCTTTTACACTGGAGTCGAATTCGTAAAAAATGTCCTTTGAAGTACTTATGTGACTCGTCGCTCCTGAATCTACATGCCAGTCCTTTTTTCCACCTACACTTAAGTAAGCTTTATTTTCTTGGTGGAGAAATTCCTTAACCATAAACATGTGATCTTTTCCCGATGGTTTCAAATCCTCGGAAACTTTATTAGCCTTGTCCCTTTTTTGTTTCGATTTCCAAAACTTGTATTTCCCACAATCTCTCTTGAAGTGACCATCTCTTTTGCAGAAGAAGCAAACTTTTTCTTCTTGTTCTTTTCTGTTATAAACAGACTTTAATGCTGCTTCTTCACTTGATCCTGTAATTTGGCTTTCTTTTCGTCTCCTGTATTCGTCGATTAGTCTTCCTTTGACGAAATCCAAAGTAAAATCCTTTTCATCTCTGCTTTCCAAACTGGTTATCAGCGAGATGTATGAGTCTGGTAAGCTGCTGAGAAGTAGAGATGCCTTTAATTTGTCTTTTAGTTCTTCACCTAACGCCGTCAATTTATTGATGAGGGTTAGTAACTCTGACACGTGTTCCTCCATATTACCACTTTCTGGTAAACGTAATTTAAATGCTCTTTTGTAGAGGTGTATTACGCTTGATAAAGATGACTTTTGGTGATGATCCTTTAATTTTGTTCAGGCTTCTCGCGCGGTCTTCGCGCCCTGAATATGTACTAATTGGTTGTCTTCGATAAGCAATCCAATAGTAGCACGTGCCCGATCATCCCTTTTTATCCACGCTGCATCCGCGAGAGTTGGTTTTTCCTCCTTCACGACATCCCATAAATCTTCCCTGATGAGTAACAACTCCATTTTTTGGCTCCATATTGAATAGTTTTCACCATTTAATTTTTGAACTATTGATTTTACAAAATCTGACATTTTGATATCGTTGATTCACAAAAATATAGAAAACTGTAAAGCACAAAAAATTCTTTTTTACGAAACACTGTTTCACACACTGTCCTGAAAGTTTGTACACTGTCCTGAAAGTTTGTACACTGTCCTGAACTTTTATTCACTGTCCTAAATGTTCACACACTAGGGACTGGGCCCATAACCTGTTGAAATAAGTTGAAATGCTTTAGATTAAAAGTTATTCTTTATTCGGTTCACGTATGTAAAAGGAATTACACGTATTCTAGTGTTTGATCAATTGGAGTAACAAATAATCTTTAAGGTACAATAATCTTTAGGGAGTTGTTACACGTAGTTATGATGTCGTAGCGATGGTTGACACCAGACTAAAGTCTCTTCCTGCAAAGAGTAAGGACCTACGAAGTACAGATCAAAAATATGAAGACCACCATAAAAATGTGAAGACCCTTAATGGTGTATCCTCAACTGTATATTTTGTATCCTAGACTGTATATTTGTATGGGTGTTTATTATCGTTGTATTCCAACACAAAGCGCTGAATTAAAAGCCAACCAGAATTCAAGTCAAGATCAGGTCACAGGATTTTGCCGTATCTATCAAAAATACGGGACCGATGCTCGTAAATTCCTCCCACCGTGCACATGGAAACCGGAAAACCAAATCCAGCTCCCCGCGTGGAAGCCGTGAGTGAGGACGGTTCTTCCAAACGCTTCCACATTCACGACCGGACCTATGGCAAAAGAAAGCTTACACTCGACCTTTGACTACAAAGGCCCATTGTTTGAAAATTTCTTATTGCAGCGGTCGCCAACCCCATCATCGGAGCAGACTTACTCAGCCGGCAATTCGCCGCTCAATGGTTATTTTAGAACATGCGTCATAGCACCTGTCAGTGTTCTCAACCACAATTGTAGATTTTCCGCAATCGTCGCTCAATACCCAGAAGTTTTCAGTACCAAGCCAAGGAAACCCATAACTGCTCGAGACGTATTCCACCATATAGAAACTACAGGCCCACCAGCCACCGAGCGAACTAGACATCTTGATCCCGAAAAATACAAGGTTGCCCAAGCCGAGTTTGACGACCTAGTCAAGCAAGGAATCTGCCAGCAGTATAAAAGCCCGTGGGCGAGCCCCATTCTATGGTACGAAGGAAGGATGGAAAATGGTGAATTTGCGGCGATTACCGTCGACTTAACGCCGTCACGATGCCCGATAAATTTCCCATACCTCATCATCATAATTACGCCGTTAATCTACATGGAAAAACCGTCATTTCCAAACTCGATCTCCATCGTGCGTACAACCCATCGCTTCAGCTGACGTCATTAAAACGGCAATGACGACGCCTTTCGGGTTATTCGAATATGTCTTCATGCCCTTCGGTCTTCGTAACGCCGCACAATCATTCCAGCGATACATCAAACAAGTACTCCAGGGTTTGGATTTCATCTTCGTTTACATAGACGACATCCTGATCTCCTCCGTTGATGCCGACGAACATGAAAAACATTTGCGAATCGTATTGGAGCGATTAAAGCTTGCGGGTATGAAACTCAACCTCACTAAATGCGAGTTTGGCAAGAGTGCGCTTGTATTCCTGTTGCAGCTAATTAATAGCCAAGGTTCGAAGCCTACTAACGAAATGGTTCGTGCGATCACCGATTTTCTACAACCTCAAACAGTCTCTTCGATGCGCTCGTTTCTGAGCCTTATCAATTTTTATCGTCGTAACCTCCCTCACACGGCCTACGAGCAAGCGCCCTTGTACGAATACACCCAAAACGCGCGCCAGAACGATCAAAGGCCCGTCACATGGACGCCGGAAGCAGAGCGAGCTTTTGTAAAAGCTAAGTCTGACCTCGCCGACGCCACACTGCTGAGTCATCCCTCAATTGACGCAGAAACGCACGTCGTAACAGATATATCGGACATAGCCATGAGTGCAGTACTCGAGTAGTTCATCGACAGGGGCTGGAAACCGGTAGCGTTTTTTTCACGGAAATCCCAACTCAATTACGACACTTAAGACCGTGAGTTGACAGCAATTTACGAAGCGATCAAGTATTTCCGAGACTTTCTCGAGGGAAGAGTATTTAAAATTGTGACGGATCACAAAGCACTCGTGTTCGCTTTTGCACAACGCTCCGATAAAGCATCACCCCGTCGCCGACGTCAACTTTGTTACATCTCGCAGTTTACGACTAAAATTGAATACATTCCGAGTCCCAAAAACATTTTAGCCGACCCCCTTTCTCGAATTGATGCAGCTCGTCTTCCTCTCGAGATAAACATAACCGAATTAGCGAAAGCTCAGAACGAAGATCCCGAACTCAAAGAAATTCGCGAAAATACCAATAAACACTCTCTGAAGCATGAAGGGTCCACTAGGTGATGATGAATGGGGACTGCTTGGCGAGTCAACCTCGAATGGTCGGGAGTCGTAAAGTGTGAAGAGGAAAAATGATTGCCACATATCCTCCGCCTGGTTGTTCGGCATTCTCCTTCAGCGATCCCTGTCTAATATTTACAATGAAACATTTTTTATTGAAAATTAATTTAAGAATACCCAAAATGTTCCCAAAATAATTTTATTTTTATTTACTTAGTAGCAGAAATTCTCCCTGCGGTGCACTGAAAGAGATTTTAAGAAATATCCAGGAATTTCATATAGACGTTAAGGGATTTTTGGAAAATTCAAGGAATTTTATAAGGGATTTCAACAGATTTTAAGGAACTTTAAAAGATTTTTAAGAGTTCCAGAGACTTTAAGGTTTTTTAAAATTTTTCACACGATTTCAAAACATCAAAGCATTTCATCAGATTTTAAATAACTTTAAGGAATTTCAAGGAATTTTAAGAGATTTCAAGTGATGTTAAGTGATTCTAAAATATTTCAATTCATTTCTCAAGAATTGAAGAGAGTATAAAGATTTTCCGGAGATTTCAAGGGATTTAAAATTGTCTTAAAAGTTCATACCGATTTCACTTTGTACATCTCTACTTTCTTTAAAACTCACACTAATTTGATAAGAATCTCGGCTATTTTCATAACCAAAAAAAATTGCCAGTGCACATGTGTCCCATGACAATAACACACGCACGCGAGTGTTTTGTTTTTCCAAGCGCATTATATTCGTATTTCTGCGCATTTTTCCGCCTATCAGGTAAATTCTGTTTATATGTTTCTTTTCGCGGTAAATTGAAAAGTTTCTGATTTCAAAATAAGAAAACAATATCAATTTTAATAAGGATTTATAATTACTGATTAAAAAAATTATTTATTTAAAATTTCTTAAACCGTTTTTTACTAATACACTTTAGTAAGCATTTTTACTAATAATTAGTTATAAACTACTAGTTCATAGTAAAAAAAGTACTAATTCATTTAGTAACGGTAACTAAATAAATTAGTGAGCCTTACTAAATCAATTAGTATTATTTTACTGTAAATATAATAAGTAAAAATAAAATTCATATATATATTTGAAATTAAAAAAAAATGTTTTAAATAAAAAAATAAATAAATAAAATATTTGAATTTCAAAAGCACTTTCATTGTTTTTAAATCGATCTAAAAATTATCTTCTGTAAAATTATAATTATTCCTGAAATAAAAGTACCTTTCCTATTTGCTTTTATTTTTATAATTAATAAGATTATTGTATTTCCTACCAGGGAATAACTACTTAAGTCAGTATGTGACATTTTTCAGGGGCGCGGTTAGAAATAAATTTTAACCTATTGAATACTTCGGTGAAGAGTCCGCTATATGGTTTTGAAGGCGGTCCTTTAAGCGAAATATATAATCTCCTCCCTTTCGCCTGTAAAGGTTTTGTCCATTTAGAATTTGAAGAGAAAGCCACAAATTTACTGGTAACAAAAGTTCTTATTTCTTAAAAATTAATTTAATTAAATAATTATTTATAAACAATTATTGAAAGTTATTTTAGTTGAACAAGAAACCAGTCACAACTTATGTTAGATTCTTATTAAATATTTGTATTGTTGGCTGGTGATTATTGCCTCTCCTCTTCGCAATATTTTAATTAAATATACTTTCGAATAAATCTAAACAAACATTTTTTTCATTTACAGATCTATTAACTTTCGTATAAAATGTTTGTCTCCTAGTTGTGATTTATTCATTAATAATAAATAAATAAAAAAACTTTGAATTCAATGAAAATTTCGTAATTGATTTTTTGATGTTTAAAGGGCTTTCGTATTACATGAATACCAATCTATGGTACCAATTCGGATTTTATAGGTGAAAAAAAAATCTTTCATAATCGACAAGATTTGTAAATCTTCAATTCAAGACGATTAGTCTTTAAAAGTTTCGACAGGTGCAATCGGCGGGTAAAAGAGTGCGAGGGTTCCTCGCACTAGCGCCGCTACAGTTGTTGCGGGATAACTAAATCGGGGTTGGGGGGGGAAGTGCGGAGTAGCCTGCTACTTTTAGACTGTCGCGCCAACTACATTTGTCATGGGCAACTAGACTAGCACCGCATCTACTGTAATAATATCTTTGGCAGGCACTAGCCAGCCCTATCCGACTGAAAAAGAAAATGGTGTTCCTTAGCGATTATAATTTCTATGTGCGAAATTTTCTCACTAGGGCGGCGCTGCGCGCAACACGCTTGAATAATGTATTGTACCAAAGATATTATTACAGTAGATGCGGCGTTGAGCCAAAATTGCGTCCTGAATATATATAGTGTAACGTGCACTTCGAAAACCAGGCACGGAACTACGTCTCGACAATCCTATTCTTTTAATTGCGGAACTCAAATTTATTACGCGCCAGTTATTTATTTTAGATAAATAACGATGAATTCCAAAAATCCTAAAAACCCTACAAATAAACAGTTACTAGCTCAAGTAGTGTCTCAAGGTCACGAGTAATATTCCGGAAAAATGATTAGAGACAATAATCTTCATTTGAGAAACAATTTAATTCACTAAATAAACGATAAACATTTGAGAATCGATGGATGATGGATCATATAACCGAAGATCAAAGATTTGCAATAGGCTTACATTAACATTCATTACGTAATCGTGGTCTGATGCGAGTTAGTTCATAATACAACTCGAGAACATAGTTTGCTATGAATTTTCATGAACAAATTAGAGTGACGACCAATAATTAAATAAAAATAAATTTACTTCATATCACCATTTAGACGGGAGAATCGAATTGAAGATTCGATTCTCATTGTGACGTATCTCTGATGGGCGTGTCGTGTCGCACTACAACCGCATCAGAGATCGTATCAGAATTTACACTTGATAATTAAAATGAAAAGAATTAATCAAACCGTTAGAAACATATGCGATAAATCTCAATGAGCGATATTAACGCGAACAAACATTCGTAGTGAGCACTCCAAAACCACAAAGCAATAAAGAATAAAGAAAATGGCTAAGCTCGGCAAAGCAGCTCCAAAACTATTAATTTACAACAAATGCTACTTTGCGGAACTTGCCGATAATAAAAGAGTCGTACCT